>OX419606.1:7866189-8086542 GCA_948473455.1 Teleiodes luculella
AATATTTTCATTAAAAACAAGAATGTTCACGCTAATAGGATGATATTATATAAATGAATTAGATCAAAAAGTTAAGTGCGATGTAAAAACAAGCCATTCACATTTCATACACACACACTTGTTAGAAGCACACATTTGTTAGAAGCATTAATCATTAGTCTTGATTACAACTAACGATTGATGATTTGTCGATTTAGTCATGATTACAACTAACATGGTTAGTCTTGATTAAATCAATCATGACTGAATCAATCATGACTAAATCAATCATGATTGATTAGTTTGATTGAAAATTTAGTTGATTTGCCCCACACTGCTGTATACCTACTTAGTTTGAATAGGTGAGACCGTTCTTGAGTTATACAATTACAACGAAAAGTGGCATTGATTTTATATGTATTGATAAATAAATTGTGTTTGCAGTGAGATCCCCCCGGAGCTGTCGGGCGGCGGGGGCGAAGTCCGAGTGAGCCTGGAGGACCGGCGCCACGAGGAGTGCCCGCGCCCCGGCTCCAAGGGCAGCGCCTTCGCGGGCAAGGGACACATGCTCGGCAGGTGAGGGGCGGAGCGGGCGGAGCGGGCGGAGCGCCACTAGCGAGACCAGTGCTATCACAAGGCGGGGGCGAAGTCCGAGTGAGCCTGGAGGACCGGCGCCACGAGGAGTGCCCGCGCCCCGGCTCCAAGGGCAGCGCCTTCGCGGGCAAGGGACACATGCTCGGCAGGTGAGGGGCGGAGCGGGCGGAGCGGGCGGAGCGCCACTAGCGAGACCAGTGCTATCACAAGGCGGGGGCGAAGTCCGAGTGAGCCTGGAGGACCGGCGCCACGAGGAGTGCCCGCGCCCCGGCTCCAAGGGCAGCGCCTTCGCGGGCAAGGGACACATGCTCGGCAGGTGAGGGGCGGAGCGGGCGGAGCGGGCGGAGCGCCACTAGCGAGACCAGTGCTATCACAAGGCGGGGGCGAAGTCCGAGTGAGCCTGGAGGACCGGCGCCACGAGGAGTGCCCGCGCCCCGGCTCCAAGGGCAGCGCCTTCGCGGGCAAGGGACACATGCTCGGCAGGTGAGGGGCGGAGCGGGCGGAGCGCCACTAGCGAGACCAGTGCTATCACAAGGCGGGGGCGAAGTCCGAGTGAGCCTGGAGGACCGGCGCCACGAGGAGTGCCCGCGCCCCGGCTCCAAGGGCAGCGCCTTCGCGGGCAAGGGACACATGCTCGGCAGGTGAGGGGCGGAGCGGGCGGAGCGGGCGGAGCGCCACTAGCGAGACCAGTGCTATCACAAGGCGGGGGCGAAGTCCGGGTGAGCCTGGAGGACCGGCGCCACGAGGAGTGCCCGCGCCCCGGCTCCAAGGGCAGCGCCTTCGCGGGCAAGGGACACATGCTCGGCAGGTGAGGGGCGGAGCGGGCGGAGCGCCACTAGCGAGACCAGTGCTATCACAAGGCGGGGGCGAAGTCCGAGTGAGCCTGGAGGACCGGCGCCACGAGGAGTGCCCGCGCCCCGGCTCCAAGGGCAGCGCCTTCGCGGGCAAGGGACACATGCTCGGCAGGTGAGGGGCGGAGCGGGCGGAGCGGGCGGAGCGCCACTAGCGAGACCAGTGCTATCACAAGGCGGGGGCGAAGTCCGAGTGAGCCTGGAGGACCGGCGCCACGAGGAGTGCCCGCGCCCCGGCTCCAAGGGCAGCGCCTTCGCGGGCAAGGGACACATGCTCGGCAGGTGAGGGGCGGAGCGGGCGGAGCGGGCGGAGCGCCACTAGCGAGACCAGTGCTATCACAAGGCGGGGGCGAAGTCCGAGTGAGCCTGGAGGACCGGCGCCACGAGGAGTGCCCGCGCCCCGGCTCCAAGGGCAGCGCCTTCGCGGGCAAGGGACACATGCTCGGCAGGTGAGGGGCGGAGCGGGCGGAGCGCCACTAGCGAGACCAGTGCTATCACAAGGCGGGGGCGAAGTCCGAGTGAGCCTGGAGGACCGGCGCCACGAGGAGTGCCCGCGCCCCGGCTCCAAGGGCAGCGCCTTCGCGGGCAAGGGACACATGCTCGGCAGGTGAGGGGCGGAGCGGGCGGAGCGGGCGGAGCGCCACTAGCGAGACCAGTGCTATCACAAGGCGGGGGCGAAGTCCGAGTGAGCCTGGAGGACCGGCGCCACGAGGAGTGCCCGCGCCCCGGCTCCAAGGGCAGCGCCTTCGCGGGCAAGGGACACATGCTCGGCAGGTGAGGGGCGGAGCGGGCGGAGCGGGCGGAGCGCCACTAGCGAGACCAGTGCTATCACAAGGCGGGGGCGAAGTCCGAGTGAGCCTGGAGGACCGGCGCCACGAGGAGTGCCCGCGCCCCGGCTCCAAGGGCAGCGCCTTCGCGGGCAAGGGACACATGCTCGGCAGGTGAGGGGCGGAGCGGGCGGAGCGCCACTAGCGAGACCAGTGCTATCACAAGGCGGGGGCGAAGTCCGAGTGAGCCTGGAGGACCGGCGCCACGAGGAGTGCCCGCGCCCCGGCTCCAAGGGCAGCGCCTTCGCGGGCAAGGGACACATGCTCGGCAGGTGAGGGGCGGAGCGGGCGGAGCGGGCGGAGCGCCACTAGCGAGACCAGTGCTATCACAAGGCGGGGGCGAAGTCCGGGTGAGCCTGGAGGACCGGCGCCACGAGGAGTGCCCGCGCCCCGGCTCCAAGGGCAGCGCCTTCGCGGGCAAGGGACACATGCTCGGCAGGTGAGGGGCGGAGCGGGCGGAGCGCCACTAGCGAGACCAGTGCTATCACAAGGCGGGGGCGAAGTCCGAGTGAGCCTGGAGGACCGGCGCCACGAGGAGTGCCCGCGCCCCGGCTCCAAGGGCAGCGCCTTCGCGGGCAAGGGACACATGCTCGGCAGGTGAGGGGCGGAGCGGGCGGAGCGCCACTAGCGAGACCAGTGCTATCACAAGGCGGGGGCGAAGTCCGGGTGAGCCTGGAGGACCGGCGCCACGAGGAGTGCCCGCGCCCCGGCTCCAAGGGCAGCGCCTTCGCGGGCAAGGGACACATGCTCGGCAGGTGAGGGGCGGAGCGGGCGGAGCGCCACTAGCGAGACCAGTGCTATCACAAGGCGGGGGCGAAGTCCGGGTGAGCCTGGAGGACCGGCGCCACGAGGAGTGCCCGCGCCCCGGCTCCAAGGGCAGCGCCTTCGCGGGCAAGGGACACATGCTCGGCAGGTGAGGGGCGGAGCGGGCGGAGCGCCACTAGCGAGACCAGTGCTATCACAAGGCGGGGGCGAAGTCCGGGTGAGCCTGGAGGACCGGCGCCACGAGGAGTGCCCGCGCCCCGGCTCCAAGGGCAGCGCCTTCGCGGGCAAGGGACACATGCTCGGCAGGTGAGGGGCGGAGCGGGCGGAGCGCCACTAGCGAGACTAGTGCTATCACAAGGCGGGGGCGAAGTCCGGGTGAGCCTGGAGGACCGGCGCCACGAGGAGTGCCCGCGCCCCGGCTCCAAGGGCAGCGCCTTCGCGGGCAAGGGACACATGCTCGGCAGGTGAGGGGCGGAGCGGGCGGAGCGGGCGGAGCGCCACTAGCGAGACCAGTGCTATCACAAGGCGGGGGCGAAGTCCGGGTGAGCCTGGAGCTCCAAGGGCAGCGCCTTCGCGGGCAAGGGACACATGCTCGGCAGGTGAGGGGCGGAGCGGGCGGAGCGGGCGGAGCGCCACTAGCGAGACCAGTGCTATCACAAGGCGGGGGCGAAGTCCGGGTGAGCCTGGAGGACCGGCGCCACGAGGAGTGCCCGCGCCCCGGCTCCAAGGGCAAAATGATTATATTCCGAAATCTACTTTCCCGAAATGTCTACTTCCAAAATGTCTTCTTTCCCAAAATGTCTACTTCCCAAAATGTCTTCATTCCCGAAATGTCTACTTCCCAAAATGTCTTCTTTCCAGAAATGTCTACTTTCCAGAAATGTCTACTTCCATAAATGCCTACTTTCCTATAATGTCAAAAAGTTTCTGTCAACTGAAAAAATATAAATTAATAATTACTGATTATTTATTTGATTATTGTTAATATCGGATTATTTCCTCCAGTCCGACGCCGCCCACGATAGGCGCGACGGCCCCCGTGGCGTCTGCCGCCGAGGACCGCTCGGCCAATCAGCGCGCGGCGCAGGAGGCGCTGGGAGTGGACGACACCAAACCCGTCACCACCATACAGGTACACCACCCTGCAGGTACAGTAAGCTGACGAATAAGGTGACCAACTCCCCGACACACCACGCTACTTTCGCCTAAGTTACAGCGTGGCGACCTCGAGGTGGTCGAGACCGTTGAAATAAGGCAACACATTCTTAAGAGGCCGTCTACAAAATTATCGCCGCAAGTGGCGCCGCCAATTGATTTTTCTCAATTTCTTTTAACACAGAGCGAATTTAAATAAAGTAATTCACTTATTTGATGTAGAAAATCATAAGCTTTTTTTTAAACTGGCAATATTCTAACGGCAATAATACAGCTAGATACTTTTATGAAAATCGCCAAAAGTGGCCGTTTTTGGCGGTTTTCTAAATTATAACCATGAGGACTATTGCAGTTAGAATATTGCCTGTTTAAAAAAAAGCTTATGATTTTCTACATCAAATAAGTGAATTACTTTATTTAAATTCGCTCTGTGTTAAAAGAAATTGAGGAAAATCAATTGGCGGCGCCACTTGCGGCGATAATTTTGTAGACGGCCTCTTAACTACACTGATAAAGTATTATTAGCCATTAGTTCGTTATTTTCACCTTATTCGTCGGCTGGAAGGGTTTGCTGTCAGAAATACGAAAAAAATTGTCACGTGACTTAAATCTAATATGGCGGACGTCCAAGATGGCGGACAGGAAGCGTTTTATGTTTTTTAAACTATTATATTTTATTGTTTAGACTTGTACATTCGTTGGAGATGAGAGTCGGTCGGACTGTACACGCCCGTATCCGCCGGCCCCCGCGCGGGCTAAATCTAATCAAAACTACAGTATGCGCCAAACTTCTAGACGCCTCTGAAGTTAGCGCGAGTCGCGTCGCAGTAGCAATAATACGTGTCAGCGGGGTGCGGCGAAACAGGGCCCGCTCCACCCCCCGCCCCCGCACCCTCTCGCCTGTGAGTGCGCGTTAGTGTGCGTTCAGTGTTCTTTCAATGTGTCAATGTGTACACACCCCTGTGCAAAGTAACTTCAGAGGCGTCTAGAAGTTTGGCGCATACTGTACAGTCTGACAAAATAGAGTAGAAATAAAAAAATAGCAACACTGTGGTGTCGTCTCATCGCGCGGTTGTCTGGTAAGCGTGTTAAAAAGAGATCAAAAAAGATCAAAAGAGAAAAAAAGCAGTTGTCTGTAAAAGCGGTTGTCTGTTAAAGTCGGTTTACTGACGATAGTTAAACGTGACAACGATTGTGCCTCTTTGTCGCTCGTTCCGCGCTCTCGCTTGCAAGCCTTAAATGGAACGCCTCCGCGCGGTAACGCCGCATTGCGTCATGTTTTTTCGTGCGTGCAGCCGGCTCCATCGAATTATAAGACGTTGTAACTTAAAAAGAGGCGAGGCGATATCAGTTGTTCATAAAACTGGTGGGTTAGCGCAATGTGTACTGTGGCATCGGTTATGCCGTCTCTTTTACTTTTGGTACTGGCCGCATGTTTGTTCGAAATTTAAATCATTTTCGAGTAGATTGATTTTGATAGTTTCAGTCAGTTTTAACGCGTTTATTCCCTGGAGCTGTTGTAAAACGCTCCAGAAAATATCCGTCCGGGAATTATAAAGTAAATCGGGTTTTCAATGTGTTGTGCTGATGTATTTATGTGAAATATATGTTTAAGTGCAGTTTTTGTGACTTTAATTTGTAGTGAAGACCACGTCGGTCTTTACAGTACGCTATATGTGCTACATCAACAATTTATTTCCAGGTCCGCCTAGCGGACGGCAGCCGGCTGACGGGTCGTTTCAACCACACGCACACAGTGGGGGACCTGCAGCAGTACGTGTCCCGCGCGGAGCCCTCGTACCAGCTGCTGGCCTTCACGCTGCTCACCAGCTTCCCCAGCACAGAGCTCACCGACCCCGCCGTCACCCTACAGGTACACACACACACACACACACGCACACAGTGGGGGACCTGCAGCAGTACGTGTCCCGCGCGGAGCCCTCGTACCAGCTGCTGGCCTTCACGCTGCTCACCAGCTTCCCCAGCACAGAGCTCACCGACCCCGCCGTCACCCTACAGGTACACACACACACACACACACGCACACAGTGGGGGACCTGCAGCAGTACGTGTCCCGCGCGGAGCCCTCGTACCAGCTGCTGGCCTTCACGCTGCTCACCAGCTTCCCCAGCACAGAGCTCACCGACCCCGCCGTCACCCTACAGGTACACACACACACACACACACACACGCACACACACACTCTCACACACACACACACACACACACACACACACACACACACACACACACACACAGACACGCACAATCGTTCGCTAGCAAGAGAAAGGTATACCTACCTATTTTAAAGTATCGATTCGCGAATCCCTAAATTTGAAAGTAGGTATATATATGTTACGCTCAAAGATCGAAAACGCTCAGTGAGCGGAAAAATAGCTCACAACGCGTTATGGTCACAGTAGAACATCCACATGGCGAAATTCGTGTTATGGCTCTAGTGAAAACGCGCACGACGCGTTGTGGCAATCACAGAAAGACCGAATAGCGAAATCCGTGTCGTGGCTAACATGCTATTCGATCTCAACGCGTTGTGTCAATGGGGAAAAGCCATGACGCGTTCTGAGCATTCATTGTTTTAACCATATCACGACGGACAGGTTGTATGTAACTTGTCGGTGTCGGCTCGGGTGCAAAGACGCTTAAAATTTTTTTATTCATTTCTTTTCTGTTTATGATAGTGAATTTTAATGTTAGCGCTAATTATGACGAATAAAAAAGAAATGTTTTACGATGAATTACGTTAGTGTGTGGAAACAAGCACTGATCGTAGTTTGACATGACTACAGAAAAATAAGAAATGTTACTTAATGAAACAAAACAGTATATTTCCTAAGGACATCGACCACAACGTTTTCAACCTAGGCCTAGTAGGATCCATATCGAAAAGTAGTGTGTGTCGTAATCAAATAATATTTCATATGCGTCATGGCTTTTCTTCATTGCCACAACGCGTTGAGATCGAATAGCACATCAGCCACGATACGAATTTCGCTATTTGGTCTTTTCGTACTTGCCACGACGCGTCGTGCGCGTTTTCATTAGAGCCATAACACGAATTTCGCCATGTGGATGTTCCACTGTGACCACAACGCGTTGTGAGCTATTTTTCCGCTCACTGAGCGTTTTCGATCTTTGAGCGTAACATATATATATATTTTTTTCTATGTCAAACTTAAACTTCTAAATACAATAATATATAAAAAAATATATTATTGGTCAAAGACCCTATTCAAACAGTCCACCCCGGATCATCCCTGGCCCAAAAGTACCCATCACACTAACAGCGTTGCCGCGCTGTATGGCGATGGGCAAGATATGAACCGGAGCGGGTATCATGCCTTCTCTCTCTCAACCGACGCCCCAGCTGCCGGACAAAATCCTTTTAAATTTAAGTATGCATTTGAAAATATATCCGATGTTAACACAGTCTGACGTCATAGGCGATGGGTCAAGTCGTTGGATTACAATTACGCTACGATGTGGCCGACCCGACATTCTCAATCGACTTAGTCTTCCCGATCGTCAACACCAACACGATTAACGCCATACATCCCGAATTCCCGACCGATCCCACCAACTGACTGACCTCACCATCTTGATCTCATTTAAAGCCTGACCAAACAAATAAGAAACCTGCTCTGGGGGCGCCACGTGTATATTTTTACGACTATGGCAACAATTTCCCTTATAAAATTAGTTCCATTGAAATTCCAGTCATATTTCTTTGGTAGGGCTTTACAAAAATACATTTTTTTCTAACTGTGCACAATTTTGGGCGAGTCTATATGCTCTGTGCAATGCGACTCGTGGAGACATTCGAGCTCAAACGAATCGATATTCGCCGAACAATTCAACCCCACACTTTGACCCAAAATTAAACTACGGTCTCTCGCAGTATAAGCTGAGCCATTTCCTATTGCCCTGGGTATAAATATACCTAACAGCTTTTGTAAGACTTGCTATATTTTGTATTTATTTTTTTATGTTTTGTTATCTTGTATTAGGTATATTTGGCAATAAATTATTTTTCTTTCTTTCTTCCTTTCTTCTTTAAACAAATTTCTTATTTTCCGGTGCTTATTCTGTTCCAGGACGCGAATTTGCTCAATTCCACTGTGCTACAGCGGCTCAAGTAAACGTCATGTGCAAGCAACTAGTGTAGTGCCGGCGTGACGTCACTAGGACTGAGGGACACCCACACCGTGATGCATCGTGGCAAGACATTATCTCACACTTCACTTTCTAAATTAGGTGAGAAACGCGCTATAGTGGAATTTCTACCGTTACTGCTATAACACGAAATTTATTTGCAGCCATAAGCGCGCCTTATCCAAACAGTGCGAAAGCAATTTAAACAATCTAAGCGGTAAATAAAAGCTTGTAAAATACCTTGCAAAGTTGCAAAGTTGTTTTTGCTGCTGCTCTATGATCACAATGTATTATAAAAGGAGTATAACAAGCGCAAATAAGTTTGTAATCGTTACTTCAGACAGGTCATAAATCTGTCAGATGCGCCCTTGTTTGTTATGACGGCAGTATTGTTAGAAATTCCGATATGCGCTAAAAGTATGCCATCGCTATATTAGAATTTCCTCCATCCGAACGAGAGAAATCCCAATATACTTTAAGCGCGACAAAATTATGTCTTGTCACGCGTCAAACCTCATTCATGCCTTCCCATCAGGCGGGGCCCCGTTTCGTGCGGGGTTACTCTTATTGAATGGGTTTCAAGCTCCCCATTAATTTTCAAAGACCTGACTAGTCGCATAGTCGCTATGTGAGCGTGATTGTATGGGCGGTGTTGGGCAAGCAACGCAACGCAAAGACATTCAAACGAAAAGCAAGCAGGTTTTGCTTATATTTAAAAAACTAGTTACTTTGAAACTATATCTGATGTAAACTCGGTTTCTAAAAATTTTGAATTTTCGATATTATATTCACTTTTTTGCTATCAAAATGTAATTACAGTTGAGTTGAAGTTTGAATGAAATTTTCTGTAGCTATAATAAAAGACAGTTTAAATAAGTAATTCCTAATACATTACACCTAAGCCTCGATCTGAATTAAAAGTAATGTACCATATCCAGGGATCGAAACCGGTTTTAAAATACCTGTTAATATCGTTAGAAAAACCGATATAATTCCGTTCTTTACCAAAAACCGGGTAACCAGAATGATTTTGGTTTGTTTCATTAAGTTCCATCTATTACCGGTTAATTGGGGAACGGAATATCGGTTTTTCGAACGATATTAACAGGTATTTCAAAACCGGTTTCGATCAATCCGGCTATCAAGGACTTTTGCACTGCGACTTATTTATTATATAAAAATAACTAACCATTAACATCATCTTAAAGGATTTAAGAAGACTGGATTTACGTTTTCAAATACTAAATAATAATGATAATATGTATGTATTTGAAAACGCTGCTCTACGTTTCCGATACAATCGCAATTCGATTGCGATGCAGTTGCAGTGTATAAAAAGTTAAACAAGCGAATTTGTAATGCTTGTAAAGTAAAGAAAGATAGAAAAAAAATACAGAAAGAGTTCGAATTAGTTCACACAAAAAAAGCGTTTAGTCGAATAAAAATTGTAATTGAATAACTAGTTTGTACGAACAATACATTCTGGATTTTTATTTCATTTTGCAAATGTATTAAATTGCTTATTCACGATGCGGGCTGTATTGTATACCACTAGACTACAAGACTATGTACTGTAATATTATTATTATATTTATTTATTATAATGATTATGATTATGATGTGAAGAGGGGATCTTGTATAATAAGTAGCTGTCAGGAGATGCGAACTGTGTAAAGTTAGCTAATAGTGCGGGCCTTAATTTTAATAAATGAAACGTTTCTAATTTCAAACGGCTTTTTTTTCCGCCTACAATATTTAAGGTACTTTCCCTCCATGTGGCATAGCCGTGGGACGCCCTGTATAATCTTTTCCCTAGAGCTCGACTAGAAAAATAAAAACCTCTAATCATTCATTATTAATGGAACTAATTTTATAATGGAAATTGTTGCCAAAAAATGAGTGGTTTCGGCGCCCCTTTGTTCGCAAAATGACAAGATTCTCAAAAGGAACGCAAAGGTCCGATGCGAAGGGCTTTATGCTTGCTTTGTATGGGGCCTACAGGAGCTAAGTGTGCGTTTTCCGCAATCTTTCCATCAATAACTACTAGCGAGATATAATAAATAAAGTTAATGGCTTCAATATATCCTACAAAACACCATCTAGATCTTCGCCGTTTTAGATTTTTGAAATTTTGATTATTTCTCTCTTAATGTGGGGGCGCCACTTAGCACCTGTAGTCGCCTTAACTAGGGGTCTTCTCGTCGCCTACTAGGTGAATATTGTCCAAGGGCAAAAAATACCTAATAATAAATATTATGAAACACAATTTTAAATAGACCTTTTTATTGCCAAATGTAGAAATAACAAAGTAGTACGAGTACATAATCGAACTAACAAATACTAAAAATAATTTAACCTACCCGGTTCGCAAAAACACCGTGATTAGTAAAACTACCTTATCATGTAAAATTTTCTAAAATCTATCGGATATTGATTGCGAAGATTTAAAACCAAGCGAACATTTTGTACAGTTATGCACTTTGCAATCGTTTCATCTACTTCTTCAATCGTTTGCAAAGTCATTTTAGAGGTTTAAGTTATCCGTTACCTCCAAAATTATAAGTAGTAGGTACTTATGTAGGTACCTATATTAAAATCTTTTAATCTAAGCAAAGTTTATAAAAAAAGCGAATGTCTAAACTACGCTTGGTTTCAACATCGCAATCGGAATCCTTTCAAATATTCTACACTTAACACAATTTCTAAAATCCTTCAGTCATAGGGTACAACCAAAAACGTACGTTAAACGCCGTACTGGCTAACGAATAGCGAATTTTGGACTATGCAGTCGTAGAGTCGAAATGCCTTGTGTGGGCGCCATTTTGTCGAGCGCCATTTTGACGTGTAATTTGGACGCGGAATGGCGCGCGCTCGCTAGCCGCAGCACTCGGCGCGCGGGAACACACACGCGCACGGGTCCGTCGCTATGCACTGCGCGGGACACACGCACGCACAAGCTGGCAAACAAACAAACAACTATAAGTACTACTATACTACAGAATATCAATTAGTAGTCCCTACAGAAGACTCAATAAATAGCAACCCCAGTTCCCAGTTCTCCGTAAAAATAAAGTGTTTCACATCGCACGGCACTAGCTAATAACACTAAATTAAAAAATTAATAACCCCCGACACGAAACCGTTACTTTATCCTTTCAATAACTAGAAAAGAGCCTGATAATCTTTAAATGGCTGAAGATATTTTCTTGGATCATAAGCTAAGAACACTCGATTGTGACACCTTGCAAACAAAAAAAACTAGATTAAAATCGGCGCATCTGTTTAGGAACTACGATGCCACAGACAGACTGACAGACACAAACACACACAGCGTCCCTGTCTATCGCTTATCGCGCCGATTCGCCACTCTACTAACACATTGAGTTCATCCAAAACCTCCCGGGGGTGTCCCGGGGGGAACATCGGTCGATCATATCTAAATTGTCGAGTGACACACGCCTGGTACTACTAGAAAATGTGCATAAATGAGTGAGTTCCTAAAGTAATCCTACGTTTCCTTATCCTTTTACCTAGTAGATATTAGCCTTTCTTGTTACCCTATAGGTAACAATGCCCGCACCCGCCGGCGGGGGCGTGGCCAAAATCAAAATTTAAACTAGTAATCAGAATCGTCTCCTTCACGATGTTTTTCAGTATCAACGCGCTATGCCGGGAGCCTCGGATCCCTCCAGCCCCCCTAGACGCGTTGGTACATGACTACTTTGGGGTAGAGCCTTCCGCTCCCCCGCAAGTCCGGTGAAGCTTGATTGGTCGTACCTTTTCGACACAAGCATACAGGGCAGTTAAAAAAAAAAGATATAGATAGGGTATTTATATTTACCCTGCACTTGGCCGTACCATAATCGCTACATAAAAATATCTGAACCTCCACACAAAGGCGCAAAGGGCCCTTAATACCACTACCATTGCTTGTTCACTATATAATTGTGGACTTACGTTTGCAATCTCCGTACTGGCACGGGTCCATGTACTCTGAACAGTCCTCACCCGGCGGCAGGAACGATGATCGGTACACTGTCGTCGCTTCCAACTGTGGACAAGGTTTATTGTCAGATTTACAAAATATATCGGGAAAGTAGTTTAGAATTCCAATAGGTACTTATTTTATTTTGACTTTTCTTTGCCATGTATGTGTAGGTAATTGAATTTGAAATAAAGATTATTGCGTTGTTTAGAATATAAATTAGATATCTTTCGATTGTTAAGACAAAATGATTATCAGACAGCTGTTACCATCGGGCTGCGCATATACACACTTGGAATTAGGTATATAGCTGTTTTAGTCCATTTTACAAGAAGCCATTTTTTACTTGAAACCCCATGGAGATCATGGAAAACATAGACGCTTACAAGCAACTTCCATTACTTTATTTATGTCTACGAGCTACGTGAACGAAATGTTCTGTTCTACTGCTGTAGCTTTAATATAAGGTCGTAGGTTTCTTATTTATACTTTAAATTAGCTTTGCGGCTCCGCCCGCGTTAACAGTTTTTCCCGTGGAAATTATGATTTTTTCCGCGGTAAAAGGTACTTCTCAAGGCCTATTCTATCTTTATACCAAGTTTAATTAATCAGATCAGTAGTATCGGAGCCTATTTAATGCAAACAAACAAAATTGTTAGCAGTCACGGGACACCATCGCAAGTGAAGTTAGTTTGAGAATGCTTCAAGTGGCGTAGTTATTAGACGGCGGCGTAGTACCTACAAGATGTACCGTATCATACAAATATACACTTTATTAGTGGTATTTAGAGAATAGCTTTCTTTAGTAGATATAGGCACAGAATACCAAATAGTATAGGTAGATGTTTCACATTAACAATCAAATCTTTCCTCTTTATAATATTAATACTTATACCTAGTTCACTAGAAGTGAGGTAATGCGCTTTGCCACTTACCTTCTGGCAAGGCGCCTGGTATTGGCCCTTGCAGGCCCATGGTGGTTTCTGGGGCGTGGGCACGCACACTGGCTGGTACGACATCTTCTGCACCGTGCAGCAGTCCATCTTGGCTGCACACACAAACCACATCATCGTCAATGCTGTAGTTATCGGGCAAGTATCGAGCTCAGCTTTGTACTAGTTCTATTTATCTACGACTATTATAAGCACACTGAAGTTCAGTACGGAATAAGCGACCAACCACTCACAGCGTGGAAGTTTTCGAAGTTTATAATTTGTTAGAAAACTTCGTAACCCTGTAAAAAACTCCGAAAATCCTGTTGAATAACTTCGAAAACCCTGTTGAATAACTTTGAAAACCCTGTTAAAAACTTCGAAAATCCTGTTGTGTCACATTTGTGCATCCGCATTTCTATAGGAAATACTTTTTTGACGAAAATAATGATGCCATTATGATGAAAATATGATGGCAATCACGGCTTGAAAATAAGAGTATAAATTTTTTCCTATGTGTTATTAGAGTAGTAGGTAGCAATCCGGCACCAAAGACCAATTCCGTGGCCGCTTTCCTTTCCTTAAACAGCCAGATCCTTTATCGACCGTTTACCCGAACGGGTAGTAATAGAAGAAGAAGATGATGATGGTGATTGATGATATCATCAAAAACGCCTCACCTGCAGGCTTCTCGTAGCACTTGATGGGCGCGTAGCTCGGCGGTATCGCGTTGCGGCCAGGGTCCAGATAGGACATGCGATTTACAGTGCGGTCTGAAATCACACAATAATAAATATCACACATAATAATAATCTTTATATAAATAGTCAAACACTTAAAATCAAAAACACAATGTCAAATAACCTACAACTACAAATAAAAGACATCCTCCAGCGCGTCCCCTTGGGGCATAGTTCCCAGCACACTGGCAACATTCCCTCTCTGAATCGCGAAACTTATCCTCTGCGCTAGCGCTAGAGACCTCATTGAGACGCGCCGAAAGATCTCTAATTAATCACATAATAAAAATGTTACATAAAATATTATACAGGTTACAATCCTATGCGCGACTAGTGTCCCAAAATACAAAATGTGCAACGAAGAATTTTGTCCAACACGAATGTGCAGGGAAAATGTGAAGGCACCAGGCCACGTGATAAAACTCCAATGATATGGACAGATCAAATCAAGGCTGCAACTGAATTTTCAGTCCACGAATGCAACAGGAAAATTTAATCTGCGAAGAATGGCGCAATACTACCAGGAGCATCTAAATCATCGTGATCTAAGGAACAAGTCAGTTATCATGATTTAATTGGTGTACCTATGCAAGTATAAACAATGTTTGTGACAATAAATTCAATTATATTTTGACGCAATGTAATGATAATACCAATTAACATATTAGAGCTAAAGTAGTGTAACACAAATAATTATGCGGATTTTAAGAAATATGAACTTACTGTAAAACCGTGGTAAAACCTATGTAAATGCATGTCCGACACAATGTATTTTGTTACGAATAAATAAACTTTGAAACTTTGATGAAAAACTTAACGCGGACGAAGCAGCGGCAGGAATCTAGTTATTAATTTATTATATTATTATCTATTTTGTACGGGAGTGTCTTCGTTTACGAGAAAAAATGTCTACAAAACTGTTGACTTCATCTTTTCCATATTTGGTAACCCGCCACTTACATTCCTATGGGTTTATTTACGCTTACTTTGTGATAATTAATATGCATGCAGTACGGTATCCGTTTCCTAATACGGTAGATACCTATCCGTTAGCTAATCTTGGAATGTGATGTACAGTAGGCAACACGTACAGCTGGACTTATTGACTTTGAGAGCGCCCGCATTCCGTAGAGCAAATGTCCAACCGCATGTGCTGACTTCTGTAGGTACTAACTACTGGTTTCCCTTTAAAATATAACTGTTATAGACTAGGGTTACATTTTGTTGTGGTTTACAATAATTAACTTTTTTGCTTATGTGTAGTGTATGTTTCTAAAAGTAAGTGTAATAAATCTAAAAGAAATATGTCAATCACGCGTGATCGGTCATACCACGAGGGCAGAAATAGAAGTTATAGGTCATCATCTTCAAAACGTGTGAGATTCGAGGTTAACCTACCTCACAAACCCTGGTGTCAGAATAATTGAGCCTCTTATGGCTTCTGACATGGGTCAAATAACATCCGTAGATACTAACCGGGACCAATGGCGTTATGTGCCTTCAGAAGCACGGAATCATCTTTCTTTTCTGACAATCAGGTGCAATGCCTGCAATTTCCTAACCAAACTGGGGAAAGTCTCACAAAGTGATATTTGTTCGACAAGTCCCCACCGGGATTCGAACCAGGAACCTCCGTAAGTAAATTGAGGCGAGTATTAGACCACTCGACCCCTTTCCGAACCTGACGACGAAATCACTGATGCAGTTAAAGCAGCCAAAGAATTTAGATTACACCTAACAGAATGCCCTTCTGGTAGCGAATACCCTTCAGGTAACAAACAACGCCCGTACCCGCCGGCGGGGCGCGCCCATAACCAAAATCAGAATTGATAATCAGAGACGGAGCCCCTCAGGCGTCGTCTCAGCTTTACGATGTTTTTCAATATGCTAGGCCGTGGTCCGAGGCTCCCTTGAGCCGCTCCTAGACACGTTGGTATATGAATTTTTTGGGGTAGAGTCTCCCGCTCCCCCGCAAGTCCAGTGAAAAAAATAAAAGACCACTCGACCACAGAGGCTGTCATAGGTTATTCTAGTTACTAGAATCTAGTAGAATCAAACTTACTGTCCATCGGTTGTTCCACATTATGGAACTTGTGTGGTGGCTTGCAGCTCTCACGAATGGCGCAGGGTTTGGGCACGAAGTCGTGTCGCTGTGTTGTCAGGTTCTGCATGGGACCCTGGCCCCACATGTCGTGGTTGCACGGCCTGATGGGCTGCGTCACGCACACTGGGTTTGGCAGGAACGATAGCTGGAAAATTATGACATATTTTCGTTACTCGCTTGCTTATCGTGTGGGTCAAGGTAACCTACATTACAAACCCTGGTCACTGGTCGGTCACTCTACATATACAGAAAAAGCGTTTTGACAACCTACTTCTTTTTTAATAACAACTGAATATCAACTACAAGTCAATGGCGCTAGGCGCTATGTAAAACACCCCCGAACAACCCTGGTAGAGTCGCGCGGCGCCTGCGGGGTGCGGGGCGTGGGGCGCTATATCGGACGGGGAACTCATTTTAGCGCGGAAGGGTTAGTGTCCTTTCTGTACGGGTTAGTACCTATACCTACCATTATTGTCTTCTTTTGAAAAAAACTTAGGTGCAAATTGTAAAAGGCAATATTTTAGGCAGTTAAATATGTCTGTATTATTACATAAGTGTTAGCCGCCTCCTTTCGCGGCTCATTTTGTAGACTTATCTAGAGATGGCAAAGCGATAGTCTCCTTCTCACTGAAATGGTAGGATCTTGGGTCTGTACAACAATTACACTACACTATTTGGTGAGAATTTAACTATTTTGGTAGGGGTTTTATTTATTGAAGCCTATTTTCTAGTTAAATGTAGGTTCAAAACAGACGTAGCAGACTGATAAGAAGAGGATGATGATTGAAGATGAGCTGAACGAATAAGATACCTCCTGAGTGACGTCATCGCATGGCCTCCACTAAAGAATGGCACGAGAATGTAAGCATAAGTAGTATAATAATGATAATAAAGCCTGACCAAAGAAATAAGAAACCTGCTCTGGGGGCGCCACGTGATATTTTTACGACTTGGCAAAAACTTCCCTTCCCTTCCCTACCTATAAAATCAGTTCCATTGAAATTCCGCAATATGGCGAGGTTTCTTATTTCATTGGTCGGGATTTAATAATAATAATCTTCATTTACTCTCATCACAATATTATTATTATTATCGACTGAGAATACGAGTAGGTATCTAAGAAAGAATACGCTCGAGATTTTCACAGATTTAAAGGTTCTTACTTTTTGTACGGTGTCAGCTTCCATAGCAGCCGTGGACGGCACCAGGTTAGACAGAGGCTTTATTGGTTGAGGAATTGGAGCCGTCGTGGGAAGATAGCTGGAGGAAAACACATCCGAAATATACTGGATATTTACGTCTTGATTGCAAATGACGTACCTACCTACCTCCTGTCCTGACTATGATGTACGTAAGTGACAACATGTGTGACAATGGATCTGACCAACATTTTCAAAAACACTCTTCCCGAAACGTGTGTGGAACTAGCCATAGATAGAGAATGCATAGTTATCACATAAAGTCAATCATAGCGCGTCCCGACACAGCATACACATATGTGTAATCGCGCCTTTCAGAAACGTGCATAGGTGCACCGAGGTGAATTTCCCTTCTGTACTATTGTTATTTCACTTCTGTTAGGTATAATGCGAAATTCTCACCTGCACTTGTAGACCGTCCCGCACTCGAACCTTCTAGAAGGCGTGACGGGGTTGACGCAGCTGTCCGGGATGATCGCCCTGCGCCGGCAGTCGCTGCCCGCGTCCAGGTAACTGCCAGTAAAAAAATAAGCTAATGATGTAATCGCAAACATGATGCGTGATGAGACCAAGGATGTTATGGTAGTAGGTAAGTACTTATAACATTCTTGAATGAGACATAGCTTTGCTGTGCGTATGACGTGTCTCTGACTCTTATTCTGTTCTAGGAAAATTCGATATGGTGGGTTTGTAAAAGCTTTTTGACGGTAAAATGTGATATCTTTTCTTGTCACAGTGCTTTATGCTATTGGAACTGGGCTTGAAAACACTATGACAAAGAAAGGCACTCGCAAAACAGGCCTTTTATATACTTTTTGGATCGAAGCATTCTTCGCTAATAGTAAGAAGTTGACTCTGTACCTCATTCCGTATGTCGTCCCAGTGTCAAGTTTCTGGCACGGCTTCTGGTACTGCCCCTTGCAAGCCCAGGGAAGGGGCTCTTTCTTCTTAATCTGAAACAATAATAATTTATATTTTACTATTTTGTTTGTTTTATGGTTGGTGATAAATGGAAAAATGTATATTTGTATGTTTGTCTTCCAAGCGTTCCTTAACCCCTGGACCAGACGACTTTTTCATCGCTCATCAGGACAACTAGGTCCTAATTTCTCGAGTTACTATATTGAATGAAATTGTGATGCACTTTGGTAGGGTGTTCTGAGGCCCTCCCAAGTACTCCCAAGACTCCCAACCCGTGGTTCACCCCATTAGTTTAACACAGCCGGCTGAGGGGGATACCTGGCCTTAAAAAAGTCTTATTATATAGGTATTTATAAACATTGATTCAATACTGTGGCGCGATGAAATTTGCCGGGTCAGCTAATACTGGACAAAATGGGTCAGAATGTTACCGGATTAGGGAGATAGCTCATCTTGTGCGTGGTGCAAACGTCCATCTTGGCCGCAGGCCTTTCGTAGCACCGGTCCGGGGCGTACGACTTCACCTTCTCGTACTTCTCGGGGGGAATGTATGACAGCTTGTTTATTGTGCGGTCTGGAAACGGAGAGCCATTACCACTATCAATTCGTCTTTATCAGAAATCAGAGGCATAGTGTGACACGAAATTCATGCAATAGATGAATAAGATGAATGCGGACGGCGCAGGACCGATCGCTGGAGGCTTTTGTCCAGCAGTTTTTCGGCTGAAATGATGATAGATATAATACAAACCCTCTGTGTTTTGATTATGACACCAAAGCGAAACAAAAAAGAGTCCAAAATTTCTATAAAATCAACGGGTTCTTATTCAAAACCAGATGTCTTTGGTAGGTACGTCAAGATAAACAGCAGTTTTACTGTTGTTGTTTTGGTCTTCCTTAATTCCTTTAGATCGTTGAACAGACAATCTTTACAGGTACCTTACTCTATACTTGTACCTATCGTGTTCTGAAATGTTGTGGAACCCTCAACTTTCTTCATTGAAAAGTCACAAGTACCTACCTACTCTATACTTATATGTATCTATCGAGTTCTGAAATGTTGTGTTGTGGAACCCTAAATTTTCTTCATTGGAAAGTCACAGGTACCTAACTCTATAACTCTTCTGAAATGTTGTGGAAATTTTCTTCATTGGAGAGTTACTGTAGGTATTCATCGTCATGTAATTAAAAATCTATATACTAAATACTATCTAAGTATTGTCCAGCTTCATACAAAAGAGGACGTCATGACATGACTCAAAAAAATCTAGCGATGTTTGTTCCAGATATAACAAAGTTTTGTAACAAACTTCATCATTTCAATGCAACAAAAATAGCAAAAGGGTGGTTTAAAATTTTATTGCAATAAATTACAATACTGTTACATTAATAAATTTTTTTGAATAAGTGGTAGGTATTTAGTTGTTGCCGGTACCAGGAGACCAGAGGATTAAAGGGACTCACTCTCAAACGGTTGTTCCACGGCATGGAACTTCGGCGGTGGCTTGCAGCTTTCTCGCAGGATGCAGGGTTTGGGCACGTAGTCGTGTCGCTGGGTTGTCAGGTTCTGCATGGGACCCTGACCCCACATATCGTGGTTGCACGGCCTGATGGGCTGCGTCACGCACACTGGGTTTGGCAGGAACGATAGCTGGAAATCAAGGAAGGTAATAATGATCACTGTATCATTGTTACGATACTGGTATGATTATGTATCATTAGGTGTATATAGAAATATATTAATCTTACCACTATAAAATGTAGTATCGTTTTGTAGGCAATTTATCGACGATAATTTGGTCTGAAGAGTAAACTCCTCAGACGTATCGTTTTAGTAGAAAATTCTATCCAGAATGATGGAGATAAAGGGGGAGGGGGATAAAGTGGGGAAAAAATAATTTCTCGACGTGCATACTAACCGTCGAACTCTCGAACATTCCACGTGCCTACGGCGGTCTTGCGGCCATCATATTGCATCCGTTTTAAAACAGCACCGCTTTTGGAGGAAACCAGAGCTTAATGGTCTGTTTTACTTAATACCTATTTAGCATTCAAATATGTTTAAAACATACCTAAACAAAGTTTGTTTTGTAACTGAGAGTACTGTCTTTCAAGATACAGGTTTTCAGCCTTATTCGGAAGCCGGTTGGTGAATTTTAGTTTTTGAAGTTTGTAATGAATGCTGGATAGTTTGTCCAAGGTTATGTGATAGTAAAAATAAATATTAATTATCAATACCTTTTGCACAGTACACCCTTCCATCGGCTCACAGCTCGGCACTAAGTTCGGCAGCGGCTTGCGTTGGACCCCTCGAAGGTTCTTGCAGCCGTCCACTGGTAGATACGACATCTTGTAGGTGGTGCAAGACTCCACCGGCGCCGAAGGTTTCATGTAGCAGCGGCGGGGGGCGTATGAATCCGGGATTTTGGGTTGTTTGTAGCACTGAGGGAAGAATTTTTTTTATTATCATAAAAATATTGCTTGCTTACCGTGTGGGTTTCCAGATAAATCTGTCTTCAAACCTGGTGTCAGAATTATTTAGCCTTTATTATTTAGCGTCTGACGTTGGTGGGTTAGTCATGATGATGGAATATGAAGAATTGTCCTTATGAAGCCAAAATCCTCTTACTGGTCTGACGTTGGTGGGTTAGTCTTAGTCATGATGATGGAATATGGGGAGTTGTCTTTATGAAGCCAAACTCCTCTTCCTGGTTTGACGTTGGTGGGTTAATAATGGTGATATGGGGAGTTGTCCTTATGAAACCAAACTCCTCTTACTGGTTTGACGTTGGTGGGTTAGTCATGATGATGGAATATGGGGAGTTGTCCTTATGAAGCCAAACTCCTCTTACTGGTCTAACGTTGGTGGGTTAGTCATTCATGATGACGGAATGGGAGTTGTCCTCATGAAGCCAAAGTCCTCTTACTGGTCTGACGTTGCTTGGTGGGTTAATGATGGCGATATGGGATGTTGTCCTTATGAAGCCAAACTCCTCTTACTGGTTTGAAGTTGGTGGGATGAATGATGGATGATGATGGAATATGGGGAATTGTCCTTATGAAGCCAAACTCCCCTTACTGGTCTGACGTTGGTGGTTTAATGATGGTGATATGGGGAGTTGTCCTTATGAAGCCAAAGTCCTGTTTGGTCTGACGTTGGTGGGTTAGTCATGATGATGGAATATGGGGAATTGTCCTTATGAAGCCAAACTCCCCTTACTGGTCTGACGTTGGTGGTTTAATGATGGTGATATGGGGAGTTGTCCTTATGAAGCCAAAGTCCTGTTTGGTCTGACGTTGGTGGGTTAGTCATGATGATGGAATATGGGGAGTTGTCCTTATGAAGCCAAAATCCTCTTACTGGTCTGACGTTAGTAGGTTAATGACGGCGATATGGGGAGTTGTCCTTATGAAGCCAAACTCCTCTTACTGGTTTGACGTTGGTGGGTTAGTCATTCATGATGACGGAATGGGAATTGTCCTTATGAAGCCAAAATACTCTTACTATGGTTTTAACGTTTGTGGGTTAGTCATGATGATGGAATATGGAGAGTTAATTGTCCTTATGAAGCCAAAGTCCTCTTACTGGTCTGACGTTGGTGGGTTAATGATGGTGATATGGGGTGTTGTCCATATGAAGCCGAAGTCTTCTTACTGGTCTGACGTTGCTTGGTGGGTTAATGATGGCGATGTGGGATTTTGTCCTTATGAAGCCAAACTCCTCTTACTGGTTTGAAGTTGGTGGGTTAGTCATTCATGATGACGGAATGGGAGTTGTCCTTATGAAGCCAAAGTCCTCTTACTAGTCTGACGTTAGTAGGTTAATGATGGCGATATGGGGAGTTGAGCTTATGAAGCCAAAGTCCTCTTACTGGTCTGACGTTGGTGGGTTAGTCATGAGAGTAATCCTTATGAAGCCAAGCTCCTCTTACTGGTTTCACGTTGGTAGGTTTCCCGCAGCAGCAGGTGCGGCAGGGGCAGGGGTGTCCGTCCTGCTGCCCATCGATGGGCAGCTTGTCCCGAGGCCCCGACTTGATGCCGGCCGATGGCATGCATGGCGCCGCCGTTGGGCAGACCTCACTACACCTGGGAAATAGATAAGATAAAGAAATTTATTTGCAAGAGTACAAGTAATACAAGGTCTTAAATAAAATTACATTAGGTAGCATTGTATTCTGCCAAACAAAATCAGCGTGCAAATTTTGATTTTTTTTACATCAATAAAGTATTGTTATTATTTTTAATAACATTTGTTACATACATAGATACATAGAGTTTAGCTATTGAATTTAGACAATGAAAAAACCCGGCAAATTTGAAAAAAATCATCGTGGCAACCCCGATTCTATGGATTTATCTAATTTGATACTTTTTTTTTCTATGTCACTTTGTTGCCAGTACAATGTCTTCCATTAGTTCAACTATGAAAATAAATGGAATACACCGGAATAGCGTCTACCCAATAAAACACCTTTTTTGCTAGAGTACAGTTCTCCGCCTCGCGGCTTCGCCCACCCTTTTTTTAACAAGAGGGATTTACCCGCAGTAAAAGGTAGCCCTTGTTACTCTCCAAGGTTTATTCTATCTTATAATAAAGTTTCATTAAAATATGTTTAGTAGTTTCGGAGTCTATTCAATGAAAACAAACTAACAATCAAATCTTTAAATTAACAATCAAATCTGAAAAAGGCCAACAACTTTTAGAGATTTTAGCGGCCACGCCGGAATTGAGCCCAATAACACGTTACTTTAAAATACTCTAAATTAGTTTAAATTCATACAAATAGTATTGTAAAATACCCAGTTTGGGTTGACTATAGTAGACTGCCGTACGAATTTGTTGGAAAGAAATATATTGGTAGTTAGCTGGGGGCTGTAAGATTATAATTCTAAAATATTATCGTGCGGAAACTTGTAGTTTTTTAGACGGTATTTAAGCCCCAAAAATAGGTTCCGAAGGCTAAGGCGGGAACGAAGCGAGCGCAATATATTTCTTTCCAACAAATTCGTACGGCAGTCTACTATAGAAACCCCCCTAGTTTTGGATATAGAATGCACCTACATACAAATATTATGTATTACCTACTCATTTGTTATTGTTTTGGAATGTAAGGTGACATTTTGTTTTGACAGATAAAAGCAATACTGCAAAATTATTTCGCTTATCAGAAAAACATTGAATCTGATGTTGTTTTCTTGATAACAATGCACTTGTATTAGACGAACAAATTTACTGGTTATCTAATACGTATTTATATATTACAAAATCGATGGAAATACTTACTCAGGCATAATTTAGCTGTACCCCTATACCAATATACAAAAATGAGCCATAAAAAATCTAAAAATAAAACTAAAACCTAATCTAAAAATGTACTGAAAGGGATTTTATAAAAACATATCTGTACAGATCGTAGAAAAAGTGACAATTCAGGGGAGTGTTCATTTGTTAAAGGTTCATAGATTTTCTTGACATTTCAAGATGGTGCCGTTCTCTTTTTGAAAAATTATCTTATAAAAAGAGGCATCATATAATTTTTTTTGTCTATGGTTGTAGTTACTTCAAGAATGTTATAAGTACTATACGTAGTACTTATAAGATCCTTGAGTTACTTAGCTAGTGGGTTTCGAGGTTAACCTACCTCACAAACCCTGGTGTCAGTATCATTGAGCCGCGGCTTATGACATGGCTCATGTAACGACTACATCCGTAGATTAGATAGTAACCGGGACCAACGGCTTTACGTCCCTTCCGAAGCACGGAATCATCTTTCTTTTCGGACAATCAGGTGATTCAGCCTGCAATATCCTAACCAAACGGGGGAAAATCTCACAAAGTGATATTTGTTCGCCGAGTCCTAACCGGGATTCGAACTCGGAACCTCCGTGTAGTGAGACCAGTATTGGAACAATCGACCACAGAGGCTGTTGATAGATTTAGAACAAAGTTATGCATTGAGTGACTGTACCACGGAACTGTACACCATGATTCACTAGTTGTTTATCCGCAAATCTCATAGATAATAATTATACTTATCATACATGGTCCAATCCAAGAAAACAAGGTCTTGCAATTAGACCACGTGACCGACACGAGTCTACGTCATTTTGCCTATAGATTCATCCTTATCGAATGCGTGTCATAGACAAGGATGAACAGCGCAAAATGGCGTAGGCTCGTGTCAGTCACGTGGTCTAATTGCAAGACCTTGTTTTTTTGAACCATGCTTATCATTATAAACTTCAGTCACTTGACCGGCCACTTTGTAGGATTAGCAAGGATGTTATAAGTACTTTGTAAGGTAGTGGGTACTTATAATATCCTTGAATGTCATTGATGAGAAGTTAAATTTTATTCTTGTGATTGGAGAGATGTTCCTTAGGGAAAGTTGTTTAGTGTCATGAGTACTACCACTTTGTTGCGGATAAACAATTGACCTATGCTTGAGTCGAATAAGTGCGAAGGATCAAGCTTCACCGCACTTGCAGGGGAGCGGAAGACTCTACCCCAAAAAAAGTCATTACCAACGCGCCTAGGGGCGGCTCGAGGGAGCCTCGGACCACGGCCTAGCGCGTTGATATTGAAAAAAGTCGTGAAGAAGACGACGCCTGAGGGGCTGGCTCCGTCTTCGATCGTCAATTTCACGGTGTATAGGACTACTGACTCAGCGAATACCGCGCGCGCTACATAAAGCTGACACTGCAGAGAGCAACCAATTAGAAGCCGTAGCCTGAAACGCGCTATCAGAGTTTTCGCAAGACATTGAATAAATACAAGTTCCAACGAAGTACAGTTGGACCGCGGTCCCCGGGCTCACCACCATGCCCCAAGGAAGATCTTCCCTTTGCCTCCATCCACATTGGTGACCCCGACGTAATAGTTAAAGGTAGGTAACTGGTAAGTAGTAAGTACTATTTGTAGGTACAGAAGGGACATGCACTTCCCTACACCTGCACGTCACTGTTTACGAAGCTGCCACTTACATCCTACCTCCGCCCCGCAGCTCCGCCCGCGCTAACAGATTTTCCCGCGGTAAAAGGTATTTTTCATTAACGGCTCATATATGTCCCCACCGAGGGGCTCGAGCCTACCCTAAAATCAGGGTGAATAGGTCTTAGTCGACCACGTTGGCCCAGTGCGGGTTGGTCAGCTTAACACACAACCCTTGAATAACTTTGCAAGTGTGTGCAGGTTCCTCAAGATGTTTTCCTTCACTGTAAGAGCGTCGAATAAAAGTCGGTAAAAGATAAAAGGTAAAAGGTAGCGGTTGTGTTATTCACATGCTTTTTTTTTAAATTGACCTTTGCTTGTGTCGAAACAGTACGACCAATCAAGCTTCACCGGACTTGCGGGGGAGTGGAAGGCTTTACCTTAGAGTAGTCATGTACTAACGCGTCTAGGGGCCGCTCGGCGTTGATACGGAAAAACATCGTGAAGGAGACCACGCCTGAGGGGTTCCGTCCCTGAATATTCTGATGTAGTAATGATTTATTGCCAAAAATTTGACACATGTCCATAAGTTTGCCAACGAACCCACACTAGACAAGGCCTGTATCGTAAGTATAGAAGCCAGCACATGCGGTTGGACATTCGAACTACGAAATTCACACTTCATTTTTTGCGTGAAATATTAACAAAAATCCATCCATACGTGGATCCATCCTCACAAACTTTCGCATTTATAATTTTAGTTGGGTAGATGAGATGTAAATTATGAGCTACCTAATTCATTTAAATGTCACATTTGATCAATCAGAATCAATAATGACAGAAGCCATACATTATAAATATTGATTAAATTATTACTTATACCAAGAGTTGTTTGGTCATTTTAAATTTTTTGCACAAAAATTATTTGACACGTGAAACGGAATCAACAAACAACCGCTCATCAATTAGTTAGAATATAATAGTTATGTATAAGATCATTTATAAATTACTAGTGTAACGCGATAGCAGATATCGTGTGATAGATAATAACTAGTCAGTGTTATTGAAAACGCGGAGTGTAACGCACGCGGTGACGCAATGAAGTGAGTTGCATTTTGTCATATTGCGATTACAAATGTTATTTGCGCTTATCCTACTCTCCTTTCCATATCTTGTGAATGTGGTATAGAAGCAAAAATATTTTTGCAGTAGTACGATGTTATTTCCGTACTGTTAGTAGTCCGTTGCTTTTATACATTAAAATAAAAGAAAAATATTGGTACCTCTATGCTGTTTTCTGTTTCCTATATCTTTGGTTTTAAGGGTCGCTATCTCAGATAACAATAGTTTTTTTTCTGCTAGCACTAGTGTCGCCAGTGTCAAGTTTTGCTATGTTATTAAAAATTAACGAGAGCGACAAAAGAGTTCAATTAATAACGAAAAAGGAAATTGCGTGGATTATTTATATCGTTTGATCTTAGGTCGGTCTTATTTATGGGTTTATCAGAGCTTGCGTTGCTGTTGTGCCAATGTCAAATTAACGTACAAGTTTTAAAAGGTAGGGAAATCCCCACGAGTCCAGTGAAGCTATACGCTCTGCCACTTTGCGGCAAGCGCGTAGATTAAAAAAATACGAAAAATTATTGGCTAAATATAAATTAATAATAATAATAGTATAATAGTATAATAATATTTATTTATTTATTTATTCACAATTTAACATATCAAAACTTGTCGGCAAAAAGTTTGTTACAATCAAGACTTTTTATAAATCTTTATTCTGTAACGGGAAAACAGTTAATTCCCTCGGGAAAAATATTATCGTGGAATTCGGGGCGTACTACTTTGAAATAAAAACAATGCCCAGAAAAATTGATTTGTGGGTGTGTAGATTGTAATGTTTTTGATTATCGATACCTATCTTGGTTTATAAATCTGTCAGTTTTTATCGATAACGTAACTAGAGGTCACTTCTTATCTCAGATTAAAAATCATCGTCAATTTTTGTCAAATGTTCTGTTCCCATGTCCTCAGGTTGTCTAGAAGATATTGTTTCTTGATAAATTATGGCCTTCTAATTCCTCTCACACATATATTTTTTATTTCTTTTGTTCTTTTTTGCGGAAATACGTTTCTTTAGACTTCCTAAATGATAATGGCATTAAGAATATCAAAACAATACTATACCAAGTATAATTTTTGCTTCGCTTTGTATTAATATTAAATAAAACTTAATAATTTTAATTAGGTATTCTAGGCGATAATTAATTATGAGTAGATAATTAATTTTAAAATGAAAATATGATTGACTAATCGAATTGCGTAATTCATAAGTTACATTTAAAATGTATAATTAAATAATTGCATAGCTATCATCGATAGTCGTACGTAATTTTACCATTAGTAATACACAATCACTTCAATGAAAAGTCAATCCAATCAATAAGTGCGTGCGGCCGAAGATCGGGCCAAATAGCGCGCCTTGGGAGAGGCCTTTGTCCAGCAGTGGACTGCCGCAGGCTGCTAATGATGATGATGATGATGATGATGATGATAAATCACTTCAGTACGTTAAATACTGTAAAATTTTCAAAACTAAAAGTAGGAGCTACGATGCCACAGACAGACAAACAGACAGATACACAGTGTCAAACTTAAAACACCCCTCTTTTTTGTCGAGGCTTAAAAATTAGTTTATCAAGAAAGAATCGTTTTTGGGAACTAGTTGAGTAACAAGAACATCTTTTTTGTTATTAATGAATGAATTGTTTGATATGCAGCAGCGTAGATATATCAACGGAAGCGTGCGATTGTGATGGGACATTTCCGCGCACGCGCGTTGCCGAGCTGCACTATGATAACTGCGCGAGCCAATGGAGGGGGGGCAAGGATAAATACCCAAGGTCCGTTATCAGTAGGCACAGAAGCCAGCACATGCGGTTCGACATTCGCACTATGAAATTCACCTCTACCGCTACGGAATACGGGCGCTCTTAAGGTCAACATGTCTAACTGCATGTGTGCTGGCTACTGTACATATATCGTGAAATTTAATTGGTTGTTCATCCGCAACATCACAATGTTCAGCAGTAATCTGAAACTGAACAACTTTCCCTAAGGTTAAAATATCAAAAATAAAATTCAACTTTTCATACAAAGTTGCCGGTTTCGTGACTGAAGTTTCTCAAAGTTCAAAATTATTTTTGAGATTTCATCCTATGTTCTTTAGTGAAAGTTGTCCAGTTTTATGAGTACTGCCACTATACCTATTGCGGATAATCAACCAGTTAAATTTCATGGTGTATAACTACAAAATAATGTTATATTATAGCTGTGGTAGAGAAAGCGCGTCGGTGGCCAAGTGACTAGGCCGCCGTTGACTTCCATTCGGAAGTTCGCGGGTTCTAGCCGCGGCACGTACCAATATGCTTTCGATTTTGAATACATATGTGCGTTTATTCAACGCTCTTACTGTGCACTTACGGTGAAAGAAAACATAGTAAGGTAACTTGCACACACGTGCGGAAATTCAAAGGTTGTGTGTTCGTGATCAACTCGCACAGCGTGGTCGACTTAGGCCTATTCACCCTGATCTCTAGGTAGGCTGGAGCCCCTCGGTGGGGCCATATATAATAATAATAATATTTTATTTAAAACAGACAACTGAGTCCATAAAGTTGTCAGTTACCCATTAAAAAACTAAAACATATATGCTGGATTAAGGATTATACATACATAACATACCAAGAGTAACAAGTGCTATGCTAACTTGCTTGGGTATATCTTTAAGCGAAATTAATCGGAATTGATTTCTACGAGACAAAGTTCAGTCTATTTGAGGCAATAGGTAATTTTTGCTTAAAAGCAAGCAATTTATTCACCCTGATTTCAGGGTAGGCTATATTCAGATTGTTATATTTATATATATATATATGTAGGTATATTATATTATATATATATTTAAATTCCGTATTTATGTAGGTATCATGTAATTGTTTATTTATTTTATGGTAGTATGTATTTAGTAAGTACAACCCCTTAAATATTACTTGTAAGTAGTTTATGTTGTTTGCACAGACCCGTCTCACTACATTATGTATCTCCTCACCCTAAGGTTGCCTGGAAGAAATTGCTACTTAGCAATAAGGCCGCCTACATGTACACTTTCTATACCTTTATTGTAAATGTTTATTTTCACTGTAATGTTCTGTGTGCAATAAAGTATATTGTATTGTATTGTATTGTATTGTAGGCTCAAGCCCCTCGGTGACGGTGGGCACATATATGAGCTGTTAATGATGAATGATAAGCAATCTGGGTGAGGGCTGAAAATCAGTGTTGCCCCCTGGGCAAGGATATCGCTGAGCCTTGACCCTTCTGCATTGCAGCGCACACATAAGGATGTTTATCTATATGTTTGTTATGTGTAATTTCTTTGTTTATTTTAAATATTAATTATGTGACATAATATATGTCTATGTGTGTTTTGAGTAATGCAATAAACGTTTTACTTACTTATTTACTGAATGAAGCATCGTCGTTGCATTATTTCAGGAACCCAGACGGTACGATTCGCCTCCTCAATCCGGCCCTGTTGAGTTTGCAGACCGATTTCCTTTACCACCTGGGTCTGGACACCTTTAACTACGACCTGCCCGCCATGTTTGGAGATGTGAAAGTAAATATAATTTATCAAATTCAAAATGTTTTATTCGAAACTAGCTTTCCGCCCCGCGGCTCCGCCCGCGTTTAAAATTATTCCCGTGGGAATGAGTTTTTTTTTTTAAATTTCTCTCCGTAAGAACCATCCTTGGACTTCAACGAACATTCCAAAAAAAGAATTGGTAATATTGGTCCAGGCGTTGTTGAGTTATGCGCTTACCAACACATTTTGCGATTTATTTTTATATTATAGATAGATAAGCTTAGGTCTTTGAAGAGTGTCGGTGACCAAGTGGCTAGGCCCGTTGACTTCCATTCCGAAGTTCGACGCTCTTTCGGTAAGAGCGTCGAATAAACGTAAATATGAATTCGAAAATCGAAAACACATTGGTACGTGCCGAGGTTTGAACCCCCGAACTTCGGAATGGAAGTCAATGGGCCTCTCTATTACATTTTAGTGTTGCCATGGCATACAATATCAGTTGTCTGACACTCATAGTCTAGTTTAGCTCTGCCTAGTTTGGAGTCGGATGGCCGAGTGTGAGATATCCCCCATACATTTATTTATATTTTAAACCGTTTAAAATCACTTTTAAGTATACAACGTAGTCTATTAAGAATTTTAAGATTGATTATGGCAAATCGAAGTAAAAATACTTAGAACAAAGATTAAGTGTTTCAGCCATGCAGTCTTCTTTTTCCGGTAAAAGTTGACGAGTCGATTTTGAGAAAGAAAACAACAATTATTGTATTGTTTGGCGGGCCTATTTCCGCAACTTGACATCTAACATATCATACTATATACTAATATTATAAAGAGGAAAATTTTGTGTGTGTGTGTGTGTGTGTGTATGTTTGTAACGAATAAACTCAAAAACTATTGAACCGATTTCGAAAATTCTTTCACCATTAGAAAGCTAAATTCACCCTGAATAACATAGGCTACCTTTTACCGCGGGAAAATGCTTCGTTCCCACGGGAAAAACCGCGGCGGAAAGCTAGTTAATAATATGTATTATTTCTTTGTCATAAAATTTCAGTTCGTCTGTATGGGCGGCACGAAATACCGCATGCGTAGCTTCGCAGCGTACATGGCAGGGGTGCTTGGGACCTCACAGGATGGCCCACTAGTGAACATCACTAAGCACTCCCAGAGATACGCCATGTACAAAGTGGGACCGGTGCTTTCTGTCAGTGTAAGTCGTTAACAGCATACGTCCACACCGAGGGGCTCGAGCCTACCCTGATATCAGGGTGAATACTGAATAGGCCTTAGTCGACCACGCTGGCCCAGTGAATAAGAATAAGAAACATTTATTTGCAGGACATCACAACACAACAGAGAATACAAAAGTTAACAACTATGACTAAAAATTACATGGCACGATACGAATACAATTTATACAATATGGATTATTGCAAAGTAAGTTAATATAATCCGTATGCGCTGCGACACCACACAAAAAGGGCCTCCCTCAGCGAAAGCCGCAGCCTCGTTAGGCTCCAGCGCTGGTCTTCCGGGAGTCCTTTCGAATTACGTACGGTACAGTGCGGGTTGGTCAACTTCACACACAACCTTTCAATTACTTAGCAGGTGAGGGTTCCTCACGATGTTTTCTTTCACCGTAGCGTCGAATAAACGATATGAATTTGAAAATCGAAAGCACATTGGTACGAGAACGTGCCGAGACCTATTGGAAGTTCCGAATGGAAGTCCGTGTAAGTACTTTATAATCTACTCGTATACAATTTAATATTATAAAAAGGAAAGGTTTGATTGTCTGTTTGTTTGCATGGAATAGGCTCCGAAATTACTAAACCGATTTCAAAAATCAATGAAACTAATTTTATAAAAACTAATTTTAAAGAATAGCCAAAAAAAATGTGACGCTTCCAGAGCAGGTTTATGTAGTCTGGGCAAACTTTAACATCAGTTAGACCAGTATAGCAGCTTTTGGCATTGACTTTGGAGTGTATTTCCAGCACGGGATTGGTGTGCCTTCCATGACCATTCTGCTGCAAGAGGTCATCAAACTCTTGTACTACGCCAAGGTCAAAGACCCGATCATCTTCAGAATCGGCACCAGTGGGGGGTTGAAGATAGCAGCCGGGTCTGTCGTGGTTTCCTCTTGGGGCCTCAATGGATGCTTGGAGAAGACTTATGATATCGTAAGTAGAAATACATTAGTCATGGTATGAAGCACAACATTTTAGGGTTTGTCATAAAGTGAAAACGGAACCATTATAGGTTCACCCTTCTGTCTCTTCAGTCTGTCTGCCAATTTCCGTAATTTTTATTTGTTTAGATTTTTTTCCCGTGTGTACAGTCGTTGATCAACCCCGGTAACATGAAGTACTATGACAAGATATTATCTCACTTTCAACTGTCAAAAAGCTATGAGAAACCTCAAACTAAGAGAAGACTACAAAAATATGTCCCTTCATGGTATCTCGGCTGATGTCAGAATAATTGAGTCAATCAGGTAATTGGGCTTTCAAAAAGTCAGGTGATTCAGCTTGTAATGTCCTGACCATGTCCTAATCCTAACATAACCGGGAAAGTTAAAAAAGTGAAGAAAGCACAGCAGACAGGCAGGTAGGTAGGGCACCGTCAATCATGATTTTTTTTACTGTTCTCTATTCAAATTAAGTAGCTCAGAAGGTACAGTTTTACAAACTGGTTGCCAAGGATGTTAATTATTTTTTTTCAGCCAGTGTTAGGCAAGATGCGCAAATTCCCCGCCATTTTCGACCAGCGCCTTGCGCAAGAGGTGACGTCATTGTCCGCTCCAGAGGACGGGTTCGAGATCCATACCGGAGGAACCATGTGCGCAGACGACTTCTATAGAGGTGACTATAAAAAGCATCTTCTCTTCTTCAAACTTAAGAGCGCTCTTGTCGGTGGAGTCTACGCCATTCTGCTCTATTTTCCGTATGAAAGACATAAAAGTAAGTTAATTATTATCGTTGGAATTTTAGAATGACGAAAGGTGGACGAAAGTAATCTTCAATTTTTTTCTATATCTAGGTGTGCCTTTTTTTTAATTAGCCTATGCTTGTGTCGAAAAAGTACGACCAATCAATCTCTATGCTTTGTAATTTTTTATTGTCGGATAAATAGAGTAATTTTAGAATTTATGATTAAATTTAAAAGAAAGGAATTAAATTCAAAGGATAGGAAAGGAATCGAGATGAAACACGTAACAATATTAAAAAATTGTGCATTCTACCAAGACAACTCCGTACCAGTAGTACCAAAGTACCAACCACCCGTACTAAGTCAACATCTTAGAGAATAAATATACTCTAAGGTCAACATATTTGACTAAGAATTAATCACATAACTTGTGCAAAGAAGGTTCTTTTATTGGAGTCATTAATATGCCCTTATTTCAGGTCAAGCTCGCTCCGACGGCCCATGCTGCGACTATTCAGAAGCCGACAAGACATCGTTCCTCAACCAGCTCTCGGCACTAGGAGTGAAGAATATAGAGATGGAAGCGACAGCCTTCGCGGCGTACACCAGGGAAGTAGGAGTTAGAGCCGCCGACGTGTGCGTGACGCTTCTGGATAGGCTACATGGAGACCAGGTCAGTCTATCTCTTTCTACCAATGTAACATTGTTCCTACATCAGCAATCTGGACTAGGAGAGAAGAACAGAGAGTAGGATCGACAGATAGGCTGGACAAAGACCAGGTCCGTTTGTCCTTTTATATCAGTGATGGCATCGTTCCTGCATCGGCTATCAGTACTAGGAAAAATGAATGAGACAGCCTTCACGGTGACACCAGGGAAGTAGGTGAGCCATCGACATGTGTGTGACGTTCTACGATAAGTCTTTCGCTTTTACCAGTAATGTGTTTCTGCATCTGCTACCAATACTAGGAGAGAAGAACAGAGAGATGGATCGACAGATAGGCTGAACGGAGACCGATAAGTCAGTCTGTCTCTTTCTATTAGTGATGTCATTGTTCCTCAACCCAGTTCTAGGTATCAGGGATGAATTTATCTAATATATAAAATTCTCGTGTCACAGTTTTCGTTCCCATACTCCTCCGAAACGGCTTGACCGATTTTTATGAAATATATTCATATTCAGTAGGTTTGAGAATCAGCTACTATCTACTTTTCATACCCTTGAGAGCGGGCGGAGCTGCGGGGCGAACAGCTAGTAATAACATAAAAATGGAAGAATGGAAGCGATTGCCGATTTGACGCGTCGATCCCACAAGTTAGAGTCCATGCGAAAACATTCATCTCAAACCTAATTTGACAGCTACTCTTTTATTTTAAGGAAGGATACACTCGATCTGTTCATCTCTCTTCATTTTCGGTTGCCATATGAACAAAAAAGAAGGTTACTTTAAAATTTAAAAAAGTGTGAATTATTGTCATAAAATAACAATATTTTTCAGGTAACATCATCCAAAGAAATGTTGACGGAGTTGCAGAAGCGACCAATGATTGTTGTTGGAAGATATATTGAGAAGTACCTGTCCAGTTAATTATTATGCAGTAGGCCTACTATATGTAAGTAGCGACAGGCTCGAGAAGCTGTCAAACGCGACATATTGACAGAACTACTATGGCTCTAATGTCACTATGTCGCGTTTGACAGCTTCTCGAGCATGTCGCTACTTACATAGTAAGTCTACAGGGTACAGCCAAGCGCAGGTTAGGCTGAAGACTATAAACTTTGCAACGTTCTTATATTTACAAGGCAGTGGCCACTATATTGCCACCTTAATTTTAACCTCATACCCTCGACACAAAGTCGAAAAGGAATGCATTTTGTAAAGTTGTTTTCCTCATAAAGGGTTAAATGAAGGATAAATCGCGATGGTGGGTTCATCTCGATCTGCTCTTGACTGTACTACTAATCTTAATGGTAAAAATATGTCGTTAAATGTAGATGAAATTAATGTTTATACTTTTATTAGTAAAATATATATTTAAAAAAAGTTATTTCATTTCTTATTAGTTGTCAGGGTCAGTCGGCAGGAAGCGGGATTAATTTAAACATTATAAAATTCATATTGTTTAAAACAATCATTTCATGATAGCAAACAAAAAAAAATATTGATAATTTCTGTAAATTTTTTCATCGCAATTTCATGCTAGTATTTGCTCTTTGGTTTTAATTTAAAGATTCGGCATCTATCTTGTTTCTATTAATAAAAAATATTTCTTCCAAGTGCTTAATTTTTAATGTATTTAAAAAAACCTATGTGTATTAAAATTATTAACGCGGGCTGAGCCGTGACGGAAATTTGGTAATATTTAAAGGAATGATAAAAAAGACCTTGACGACAATAACCTTCAATATCCTAAAACGGCATGCAATGTATTAATTAACCAAAAACAGACAAAAGCTATCCACGCAAACGTGGCTCGTAGCTCCGGCTCCCTCGTAGCACTCTCGTAGCGTGCGCAATGGCTACGCGCTACGGCAGGCGCCGTACGTCAGTTCGTAGCCACACGTTCTGACGTAAAGACGCTACGAGAATTTCCGACGCGTCTTTTGTTGTTACAACTTTACATTATATTGTTAAAAACACTAATTTTTAACACAAAATTGTTGTTTTAATTGTATTTTGAATAGTAATAGGTTTGTGTATATGTGAATATTTGTGGTAGCGAGTTACATGTTGCGGTTTCGTGCAGTGTTATAAGAGGTGTTTTTGTGAATTTTCGGCTCAAGCCTGTTATTTTTTCTGGTGATGAGTGATGGTTATGTGCTAATTTTCGCGGCGTGAGGAATGGCAAGTATGTAGATTATATAGTTTGAAGGCTAAATTTAAAGTAGATTTTTGTGAAACATAAAAAGGAAAATATTACCTAAATATGATATAAATGAAATGAGATGACGCGTAATTATACTAATAGGTACTAAGCGAAATGTAATTTATTTTTAATCTCTTGATAGCGAAACATTATTTTTCTTTTTTGTTAGAAGATAGAAAAACTCGACAGCGAGAATGTATAAATTTTACTACAGAAAAGTATATAAATTAGAAATCCATTATTTTCCGGGGTAATTTCCTTATTCGATTGTGTTAGTATTGTTATAAATCAATGGTGATAGTATAATAATAAAAAACTCTCTTTACTATTTTTTTCATGTTAGTGTCAAAATACTTGTATGATTAGTTCTACCTATATTATTTGAAAATTAAAAATATTAACATGTGTAATAAGCGCTTTAGTCAGTTCAGAAATTGTCATTCTTCAATATTGTTATCCCAATTTTGAAAGACAAATAAAATGTCCATAAAATTCCGCTTCAATTTAAACAAATGCTCCCTTTACGATCATTTTATATAATGATGCTAGTCCATGTATCCTAGCTCAGAACTGGACCAATCTCTCCCTATAGATGTATGTATCATAAAAGAAACAAAAATGGTGCAGTGTCCAAAGTGTTCAGCTTAGCGTGCTTTTGATTGTACGTACGAGAAAGAACCAATAATAGGCAGCGGCGTTCCCCTATGTAATTTACAACAACTGCGATCCCAACCCGCTTGCTACGAGTTTCCAGGATAAGACAGCTTAGTAGAGTTATGTACTGTACGCCGTAGTAATTGTTATTTGTAGGAATTAAATATAATAAGTGCACCTGACCTTATTAAACTTCTTGGACATTGAAAAAACCGTGTTAGTTGGCGTGTATGCAAAGCGATTAATAAATTAAAATGATTGCGAATAATAATACAGTTTGAACTGCTTGCTCTCTACATTACGTATATTACAGAATATAATAAAATATACTTTAAAGCACATGAATGAAACATTGATATGAAATATATTTTTTGCCAAGTTAGTTATTTAGAAGAACACGAAACATAAACTATATCTTTTTATCTTTTTCTTTTCTTTTTCTGTTAAAAAAGCAATAAATTACGAAATATAAAATTTCGTCACTAAGATATGATAATTTTATGTAGTTACAACATTTTGTCAGCTGCTATTCGAATGTAAAATTTTGGATGTTAATTTCCCAAGTTTCTGCGCCCGATAAATTTAAGCTCCCCCTTGTCGATCCGATAGATAATTAGGTTGATAGAATAAATTGAAGTCTAATTTGCATTTATTTGGAATCGGTAGACCTTATTACTATTGTAAATGAGTTTTAAGCACGATGTGTTTAAATAGAGGTGTATTTTACCAATTAAAGTGTTTTTAAAATATAAATAATGTAAGTGGCAAATTGCAAAAACTATCTTCAGGAAGTTTTCCGAAAAAATAAATAAAAAAATATTTTGCATACCAACTTAGCAGTTGGCCGAGTCAATCTGCACAAAAAGCATTTATTTTGCGATTTCTGAAAACTTGTTGATCATAAATTATGTATTTTACTAACTCTAATCACTGTAAACAAATAAATAAATATCTATCTCTGTCTGTTATAGAAATTATAAATCATATTTTGAAAAAATACAAATACAAACAAAAAAACAAAAAAAAGAATTGCTCCTGTAATACCAACATTTAAAATAATCACAATTTGATTGTTTATTATGATGTTTTGAATTATTAGTAAATGTTAACAAGGAAGGAAAAATATTCCACAAATGATGCTAATGAGGATGGTCTAAAAGTGAATAAATATAAACTAAAACAATATATATCACAATTTAGTTTAAATTAAAAATCAAAAGGTTTTTATTCGAAGTAAGATTTACAAAATATTTTTTCGACGCCAAAGTTAAAAAATACCAAAGATGAAGTCCTAATTTTATCGAGTACCTAACCAGTCTCGAACTTTATCTACCGAAACACAGTTTCAAGTATCCATCATTCAAGAAAGACTCATTGATTTATGAATTCTATTTGTTATTGTTATGAACCCTAAGCGACTATTTATAGCCAAGGGTCAAGCCATGGGGTGAGGTCGCTTATTTTCGGAGTATCGGGGTCGCTGGGGTATAATTACCTGATGATGATCGTGTCCAGAAGTAAACCAATTTTAATGTAAGACGAATAATTTTCATTGTATTTCATCTATGGCTATATTAATGCCTTAAATACCTATAAAAGTCACAGCACTGCACTGCACTCTGCACTACTACTGTCCGTTTCTTTTGGTAGAGTTCGCTACAAGCGATAGGGCCGCCTTTGCGCACTCTGTTTATCTGTGTTGTATATTTTTATTGTATCTTTTGTATGCAATAAAGTGTTTTTACTTACTTAAAGTCATAGTCAAGATTTTTTTTCAGGAGAAGAGAAAAACGGAGTTTTAAAAACTGTCAGATTAAAATCACTATTTTATACAGGAGTGCTGAAATATTTTCCGAGCCAAGCTTTTTTAAGAAAGTTGCTTAAAACCGTTGACTGAGCATATGCTCAGTATTTGCTAAGCCACCACTAACACTCTGTAATACAAGAATCAGCCGTTACAGTCATGATACGTTTTGTCAGTCAATAAGAAAACAAGTGGGTAAATGTTCGTGAAATAAAGCTCATGTAATAAAGACGAAAGAGCTATTAATCAATCTGATTAAACTTAAGTCGCGGCTGTAGACGGGCTTCCACTTGTCCCGGGTCATAATATTGACGTAGCAATGGACACCTCTTTTTTGTTTAACTGCAATTATCCAGGAATATAGCCCTTTGAGAGAAATTGACGTAAGTAACGGTGGTCATTCGAGGAATTATAGAGTCAGATGAAGTGAGTCAGATGAAGAGACTCGTGAGAAATGGTAATTTAGTAGGAAATGACCGTCTGGTGTCAATCACTAGCATATTATTTATCGTTCATAATATACTTTTGTGCCATTAGTTTGGTTCTTAATCATATTGGATTAGATTTTATTGTTTTTTAAGCTTTCTCGAGCAGTCAAAATGCTCTATGTTGTGGGTAGGTCAGGTAGTAATAATTTCGGTATAACTAGACTATAGACACTTTTCAGAATGTTAACGGCTACTTTTTGTTGGAAGATAAATCTGGTAATCAGATTGGTCATTGTAATAAACATCTCCTGTAACGAAAATAAGAACCAGAATTTATTCAGAGAAAAGAAATGACTGCCATCACTAAAACGTCTGTTGCGAAGCAAAATGTGTGCTAATATTGGTTTAAGTATACCCCCTTGCCTTTTAAGGTCTTTGCACACGAACCACATTTTGTGGTTGAGTAAGTATTTAATGGCAATTAATGGTTAGGAAATAGTATTATTATTATCTGTGGTTAGGGTGACATAATATATAGTGAGGAAACCTGAACTCACTTTAAGAAATAAAAATCATACTAATATTATAAAGGGGAAAGATTGGTATTATTGTGTGTGTGCATGTTTGTAATGAAAATGTGTCGATTTCAAAAATTCTTTTACCATAAAAAAGCTACATTCACGCTGAGTAACATAGGCTACATTTTACCGCGGGAAAATTCCTCATTCCCACGGGAAAAAACTGTTAACGCAGGCGGAGCCACGGTGGAAAGCTAGTAATCAAATAATGAAACAACCTTTTATTCACTGAGGTGGTTAAGACCTGTTCAATTCTAGTTACGTAAGTCTAGCTGCTGCTCAATGGAAACGTAATATTATGTGATATCTTACTGAAGCGAAAAACAGAAAAAGGAAACAAAACGTAATACAGTACAATTTACAATTTTTGATAGGTTTTCGTTCTGCGTTTTTTCATCTTGACTTTACGAGTAGTCCTGAGACCAACACATGCTACGCGCAACGATGCATCGGCTGTCGGCATCAACTGCTGCCGACAAATTGTTGTCCGTCTGTAGAGTTCCTTGGTACTATTCACACATTCAGCGAGATTCATGAGGCGCAACGATGGCATCTCAACATTGTTGGAATGGGAAAACGGTATGTGTCTTACATAAACGAGCGAGAGAGGAAATAATGGACCCTCGCGGTATAAGATTTCTTTGATGTTTCTGCCAACTATACGATCTATTAGGACAAAGGAAGGAAGGCCCGTGTTGCTCTAAGATGTATACAAATATGATGGAAGTCGGTACGACTAAAATCTTGTGCTGGGGTAAGTAAGTAGTCAATACGGGTCGTACTATAAGTATAATGTTAACAGACTAGAAGACAAAATCAAAATATAAATTTTTTTATTCGAAGTAAGATTTTACATATCATTTTTTGACGTAACATTAAGCTAATAAGCTTTGCTCAAACCAAGGCTGGCTCTATCATCTCACACTAATGAAGAATATACTCTTAAACTTTAAAGAGGCGATGCGATATTAGTTTGAACAGAACTGGCAGGTTCGCGCAATGTGTGAGCTGCTGTGGAGACCCGCCGAAGAAACTCCACAGGATCGCACCTTTTGTTCTTTACTCTTTAAAAAAAGCTGAAAATCTTATGACTAAACTGATTTAATTCCTCAATCTTTGGCGGTCGTTCTGAATTTCCCGATAGTCGCGCAAGAAGTTACTCAATTAATTGCTAAATGGCAATTTTCGAAATCCCATTAGAACGTGTTAATGGACAATTTGTTCGATCTTTGAAGTTTTGTGATTGCTAATTAATTTAAATATAGATCGTTGGACCTAGAATAATCTAGAAGATGGCTTGATGATTTAGATTGATTAAATTATTATAATTCAAATAAATTTGTTAGTATAGTCCATAAGCGAATTAATGGTAATTAACTAATTAGCTATCACATTGACAATAACTTAGTAATTTCAAATGGAATAAGATCTTATTCACTAGGAGAAATAACATTGGCTTGAAGATAATCTATTATTCATCTAGCTAAGCAAATGTGACACTTATAATAAGACTAATAAATGTGTTTATACATATTGATATAGTGAGACTTATGCGATTATACAGAGTGAGACAGAGAGATGATGTGTTGAGAAAGTGATGAGATGAAGGTTTTAAATTTCGAAATAGCTTTGGAAATAAGCATGGTCTAAGAAAACAAGGTCTAACCATTAGACCACGTGACTGACACGAGCCTACGTCATTTCTACGTCATTTTGCCTATTCATCCTTGTCGAATGCTATAATAATAGACAAGGATGAACAGCGCAAAATGACGTAGACTTGTGTCAGTCACGTGGTCTGAATGGAAATTATAAGTCCTGTCCTACTAATATTACGCGAAAGTTTTTGAAAAAAAAGTTAACTTAAACTTATGACGTGATATGATTTGGACTTATAAACGTGACCGTACCTAGATTCAGCTATCAAAGGATTGCGGGCGTCAGTCATTTTTACTGTACAATAAAATTGCCACTATTCGTTTTATGTCCTTTATAAATCCACTGACCGATTTAAGAATGACAGGGTATACTGTAAATGTCACTGTACATCAACCTCATTATTCTAGCGATTATATGCTTAAATAAAACGAAAAGTTATATCTATTAATGGATTGGATATGGGGAAAAACGGATGTGAAAGAGGGTGCACAATATAATGTATAGGTTGCCTGGTAGAGATCGCTACCTTAGCTATAAGGCCGCTTTTTGACTGCTTAGTTGTTTTTCTGTACAACATGGAAACTAGAATCTAAAATACAGGCTAGGCCTAGGTTAGATCTAGTAAATATTTCCATCTTTGAGCCAGATGTGTCAAGAATGTTTTTGTACACTACATTTAGTATTAATTGGAAATAAATTATTATTAAAAAAAATATGGTCTCAATAAATTGTATTGTATTTTTGTTTCTATTTTTACGCATCATCATTAGAAACAAATAACAGGCGTAGCTAATAAAAAAAAGTACCAATTTAATACACGAAATATGACTACGTCTATGCAATTCTGAAAACTGTTTTAAAAATTCTTAAAAGGAAAATAGTTTCAACCGGCAAATCGCGTGATTGTGGGCAATACACCGTCCTTTGAAAGAGATTATTAAGGCTTTTTATATTTCCCACATTTTTTCAGTTAAAAAGGTTGTATTGTTGTGTTAATCAAAGAATAGTAATATGATATGTCGTCGGGGAATTGTGGGATTCGTCATTATATCGGCATTTTATAAACGCTTGATGTTTTGGAATATTTATGCCGAAAGCAACTTGTATAAAATGCCTGGTCATTTTATAGAACGTTAAAGATATCGATCGCATTTTGTTCCGCTTTCTTCGCAGTTTCCTAACCTGCCCACGCGCGGCGCTGTTGTGTTAAAATATTAACAAAAATGGCGGTGTAATACAGCTGTTCACGAAGAAAATGAATAAAACACTTCCAATTCAGTGAAATTAGTGAGTGAATAGAGTGATTTTAATATATTATCAACTTAAATTAATTATCTGTTCGTGAAAATTTCAAGCTTTTTGTGATTTCTATTAATACACCATTTAGCTCCATTATGCCACGTGGAACGCGTTCTACGATTCTACTTCGGCATATTACAGAATGTCAATTTTTTGTAAAATGCCGAAGCATTCCGTAAAATGACGAGTTCTACGACTTGCCTACGACATATATTTGTTTTGGCAACTTTAACACACTACTCTATTACCATTTGTTTTTCACTATCAGCATAATGATTGTCTGGAAGAGATCGATGATAGTGATAAGGCCGCCTTTACATACATTTAATTTTATGTGTTTTTGTATCATAAATCATAACACTAACTACTTACTTATCGTGTGAGTTAAACTATTTGTATTGTTATGGTCAACTCATATGTGTCTCGAGTGAATTCTGGAATCAGGGTGAATAGGCCTTAGTCGAAAACGCTGGCCCAGTGCGGGTTGGTCAACTTCACATACCTTTGAATTACTTCTCAGTGCAGGTTTCCTCACGATTTTTTCCTTCACCGTAAGAGCGTCGAATAAACGTTCATATGAATTCGAAAATCGAAAACACATTGGTACAAAATACAAACTAACCCTAATTAACATCAACCCTGTCATCCCCCTTCTTATTCCCGTCACCTTATATTGCTTCTCACTCTCTCTTCGCCCCTCCTGCTCTTGCGCAGTCATAGAGTAAGGAAGATTTTTTTTTATTGGCACGTGTAGAGACTTGAACTCGCAAACTTCCGGATGGAAGTCAACGGCCATAGCAACTTGGCTACCGACACTCTCATGTATTAGACATGCGCAAAACAGTACGTTTTAATGCCATATCACATTACTCATTACTTTTCGAAAAGGTGATATCACCCCGTACCATTACACATCACCCTAAACATTACCCTAAATGTTGAATGAAATTTGTCACTTAGTACGAAGAAATGCTCTGTAGTATTCCGTACCGTCAGCACATATTACTTTATTATAACATTACCTGCGCGCGACCGCATTATTCGAGATAGATAGCACACAAAAAAAGTGCTTTTGTTTTTATTTTTTACTAACTGACCTGAAAGAATTTGATTTTCCTTCATAATAGCTAAAATGTGATGTGTACCTACTGTTGTTGTACTGGTTACAATACTCACGTAATGTGTGATATACATTACCCTTTAGGGTGATATTACTGTTGTGATATCATACACATTACCTACACATCTCTACTAGTGTCACAAAATTAAGCCCAAGTCTGTTGAGCTCAAATCTGTATTACCAGTTTTTTTTATTTCTTCCGACTGTTCATAGGCTAAAAGATTTCACAGCCGAGACTGGCTTTACCTCTTACATTGTAGATTAGTCAAAATTCATGAGGCTTTTTGTTGAAAACTTTTAAGTTTGAAAAGGGTAAATGGTCTATGAATTCGTTTTAACAAAAGATTTGAATGGATTATATTTAAGTGAGTTGTAAAGTATAATTAAATCCTTTACGCTAGACAAAATCATCCTGAAACAATTTAATTTAATCCTAAAGCTAAATTGAGTTAATTAAAATAACTTTGGTCAAAATATCTTCATTCTAAGAACTTAATAACAAGCGATAAATAATTTAGAGCGTCGAATAGACGTACATATAAATATGAATTTGAAAATCAAAAACACATTGGTACGGAACCCGCGAACTTTCGTGTTCTAGAAACTAGTGGGTTACATGGTTACAAGCATAATTGCATTTTAGTAGCAGTAAGCTAGGTTAAATGCACACGCAGAATGTAAAGTTCTGAGTAGGTTGGCAAAATCTATGGTGCCCAAACTTTTATGAATTACGAGTACCTACTACAAACGAACTGTAGGTTAGCACGGAAGTATTCTTGCTTATTGTGTGGGTTTCTAAGTTTACCTACCTCATAAACCCTGGTATCGGAATTATTGATTCGCTTTTGGCCTCTGACTCGTGTAACGACTACATCCGTAAAAAGCCGGGGAAAACGGGGGAAATGTGCTTTCCGAAGAACGGGATCATATTTGGGAAACTGGGGAAAGGCTCACTAAATCATATTCGTTTAAAGACGGGATTCGAACTCGGACCTTCCGTAGTGTGAGACGTTCTACCACTAAGCCATGGAGGCTGTTACTTGCTTTCTAGTTATTTTTTTTTAGATATTCAAGTACATGACATCCGCTGTGATACAATCTATAACTGTGTCTTTTATCGTAATATGTTCAGTAATTTTAGCAATGAAAATGTAAAAGACACACCTACATAACCTATATGAGAAAATTTTGAAAAAGCATGGCTGTTTAAAAGAAAATCTTTTCACCTCTCGTGAAGAGTACCTACTTACAGAATATTCAACTAAACAAATCACATTCAATTATTTTAATAGTAAAAGTACAAATAAAAGCCACTGCAAACTTTCAGAACCACTGTAGTGCTAAAACTACACAATAGATTGTGCGCCGAATGTTCTAGAGTATGTCCGAAGAGGGTTTCACAAAATATATCTCTATTTCAGTGGTAATACGACTCAATCTACTTTGTGTATCGAGGTTACGCGAAACCAGCCCTCACGTACTAGACGCAATTTGCTTGTGGATAATGTTCCGCCCGGATACGGAATATTTTTTTCTACAAAATCTGTAAAAGCGATGATTTGGATGTTATGCCAATGCAAAAGTGGCTATATTTATTCATTGGATTCAATTCTGCCGTGGCCGCCATTTCTAAATTTAAGTTGTTGGTCTCTTTCATTCATATGGGAATCGAAAAGCATGGGGAGATGAATGAATTTAATTTTGAATGAATATTTAAAATAAGCAGCGCAGCTGTCAAATTCAGCTTAATTTAGTCGGGATGTTTTAAATTCCTGTTAAATTATGCGTAAAATCGAACTTTGACGTGTCTAAATGTAGGTTGGCAATCATCTGTCCCTTTCCGTTCTTAAGAACGTGAAAGAGACATAAAAACTTAAATTTAGATATTTTAGCGGACACGCAGAATTTTATTAAACCCGATTGTCTGAATAATTTATCTGAGATATCTATTGTCTAATGGTATTATATTACTAAATATGCGTAGGTATGTTATGTTTGCGGACCACCGATAAGAGCGTGGTTCTTAAGTTTGTAGAAGTAAAGAATAAGTTTGTTCTACGACAAATTTTAATTGGCAAAATGGCGGTAAAACGCGCCGGTTTTACTTTCATTATAACTAAAATTTTGGGATATTTTTTTTTTATAATTTGTATTCTACCAGTAAGTAGAATAAAAAACATTTTAACCACAAATTTGGTGATAAGATCTCTCCAAGCGCGTAGTCGTTGAACCGCGAAGTTTGAATTCAATTGATTTTCGAAGCAGAAAAGAATTACACGAATGATATAAAAATCATTTCTATTTTTTCTTCCTACCTTACATATTTTATTTAGCTTGGATAGAAAACCTATAAATATATTAATCGTATTTCGAGAGTTGTTTGACGTCGAAAAGTGATTTGTAAAAATCTTACTTCGAATAAAAACTTTTTGAACTTTAAACTTTAAAGTTACAAATCGAAATTTAATAAACTTAAAAATATAATATTTCTTTAAATAAACTTTAGTACGTTCTACTTTCAAATATAATATTAATATAATATACTAGCTTTCCGCTCAGCGCAGCAGCTCCGCCCGCATTAATAGTTTTTCCCGTGGGAATAAGGTATTTTCCTGCGGTAAAAGATAGCCTATGTCTTATTCTGATGTATAAGCTATATTATTGTAAAGTTTCACTAAAATCCATTCAGTAGTTTTTGCGTGAAAGAGTAACACAACATCCATCCGTACATACACTCTTCCTCACAAACTTTCACGTTTATAATATTGATTAGTACCTATAGGTAAATGATATAAATGAAACATGAGTCACTTCAATCACTTTAAAATGAACTGTTCGTTCGTATTAAATACTGTTCGTCGTGGCCGACGCGACGTATACAAAAACAGGGTAAGTCCAATAGGTGTGGAAATAAGAAACTCTACGCATGCTTTATTACTGTGGAGTGGAAATTAGGTCAATTCGCGTTCATTGGGCCTCATAACTTGTCTTGAAAAGTATTATTATGTAGATGGGATTTTGATTATGACTGGATTAACTTAACGATGTGGTTTTTAGCAGAATGTTTCGTAGAGTATGTTTCTTTCTGCACAGAAGGTAAATGAAATAAGCCGTGTGTTGGGTTTCATGGTACTTTAAGTAATAAAATTACCTAATATTTGTAGGTTTTGTAAAATACCCTAACACTTCTAATATGTTTTCTTTCTACATTGTCATTCTTATAGGTTTATATATCTTATATATATGTTACAGCCAAAGTAATTAATCTGGATATTATGTATATTATCTAGCCATTATTTATAATGTCTACTCAATTTAGATAAAGTGATAATTGACACGGAATTAATCACATTAACTAGCAATTTTATATAATATCTTCCAAGACTTGGATAATGTAATAAAACAAGTAGGTACTGTTAAGGTTTTTATTAAGAATTAAAATGACATTGCCATAGATAATAATTCTACATTAGTTAACATTGTTATAATGTAATTAAACTTTATAAAGTAAACTTAAAGCTTACTAGCCGTTAAAAACAACAAAAAAGAACAGAGATTAATACAAGTATTTGGTATCTATCGTTGAAGACTACAATAATAAAATATTTAAAATGAACTGACGTTCATTAACTGAGTCATAAGTATTATTTATTGTTACAAGTAAGGCTCAAGTGACATTTTGAGTTACACAAGAGGTTTGACATTTAATATTAAGAATTAAAATAACATTGCCATATGCCATTGGCAGCGGGATGAAGAGCGGGAGGGGTAAAAAGTCAGTTAGACCGTTTTTATTACTTTGGCTAACTTTGACCCGCTATTATGAATAATATCCGGATGAAGTGATTAATTTATCATATTGTCTAGTCAATTTTGTTATTATATATAATGACCAGTCATTATGTATAATATCTATTTAATCACTATGACTGTAACATATATATATCTTCAGTATTTGTATAAAATCTGCCCGCCAAGATTTAACAAGTCCGATTTCATTTAGTTCACTCAATATCCGCCCAATATAAAACCAAGGTGGCGCTAGTGTGGCATTCGAGAGTACGAAATGCCCGATCTCAATGTCGACGGATTCCCTCAGTTCACCTCAAAAATGAGAAGAGCAAAGCACATTTATGTAAACAAAAATAGAATATTCATAGATTGATAAGACAAATCTCCTGACCTAGATCTAGATCCAGTGCCTAATATAAAACAGGCTATTGACCACGGAACTTGGCAAAGCCTGTCCTGTCTTCTAAGGAATAGTAATAATAAAAACCCTCCGAAAGAGACAAAATGGCCGCAATAGGGGCAAGAACGAGACGCACTGATAATAAACAAGTTTGGTATGTAGGGAGATGTCGTAAGGAGTATATTTGGGAAGTGGTCTTGATTTGAAGAGGAAATAAGACAGATTGCAGAATTTGTAGCAGTATGCGAGGGTTGATGGGATGATTACCAATGATAAAATTGAGTGATGTTGATAATTTACCTATGTAGGGTGCTGAAATAAAAGGAGAAAATTGTTACATCATAATATCATCCATCATTATGTAATTTAAAGCGTCGGTGGCCAAATGGCTAGGCCCGTTATCTTCCATTCAAAAGTTCGCGGGTTCAAACCCGTTTTCGATTTCCGAAATCGTATGTACTATCTTACTCAATATCGATGTCATTATTTTCGCAATAGAACGGATTTAATTTTAATAACCTATAGCTATCCTATACGTTAAATTCAGAGAGCGTCGGTGGCCAAGTGACTAGGCCCGTTGACTTCCATTCGGAAGTTCGCTGGTTCAAACCTCGGCACGTACCAATGTGTTTTCGATTTTCGAATTCATTTATGTACGTTTATTCGACGCTCTTACGGTGAAGGAAAACAACGTGAGGAAACCTGCACATACTTGTGAAGTAAGGATTGTGTGTGAAGTTGATCAACCCGCACTGGGCCAGCGTGGTCGACTAAGGCCTATTCACCCTGATATCAGGGTAGGATCGAGCCCTTCGGTGGGGAAATATATGAGCTGTTAATGATGATACGTTAAGAGAGATGAAATAATATAATCTGTGGCGGCGGCGGCGTGTCGGGTAAATCCCCGGGGTCTCTTCAGTTGATGCCTCTCACAGATTAGCATAACACCTCTACCAGCCGAGCTTAGAGGGCAAAGGCTGGATAGATTATATTATTCGTAATAATTAAATTAAATAATTAAAAGTAACGTGGCAAAGACACAACATATTTTATACAGGCCTGCAAAACTACACTTTTAAAATTTCATTTTTTTTATATTCAGAGGGTTAAAATAATAAAATAAATAAATTTATTATTTCAGGCAATATTTACATAAAAATGTTAAATATATACAGAGAGGCCCGTATCATAAATACCTTACAGATTATCATACATATTTTATACTATATCTAAACAATAAAACTATATACACAGCACTTTACACGCAAGTCCAGGGTATCGTGTCCTTCCGCGGCAGGTTCCCCCTGAAGCGACGAAACACGACCCCCTTCGGCCAGAACTGCGGCGAGGTGAAGACGCCCAGGTGGGCAGTCGGGACCCGCACCACGAACGACTTGAAGTTGACGTGGTGGCGCGACTCCAGGGGCTCCACCACCACACCGAATCCTGGCGAGTCCTTGAAGGCACCGTCTTTGTGTCTCTCCTTTATGAACTTCAGCACGTCTTCCCGAGTGGTAGTTTCGTGCAGGCGGGAGACATAATAACGTTGTACTTATTATACAATTTTATCGGATGTCTTAGAAACTAGTAAACTCTTTTCGGGCCCGTTTATATTTCGAAACACGTTAAAATATTTTATTTTCTTATAAATTGCAGAAGTTAAAGTTTTAAAATTAAAAACGTTGTCAAATGCTATTATCAGCTTTCTTGTAAACTAGTAAACTAAATTAATCTATGCTTCTCAGGGAAAGTTGTTCAGTTTGACGGCCTCGTAGCCTAGTTGGTAGTACGTCAGCCTACGAAGCACAAAGTCGCGGGTTCGAATCCCACCCAGGGCAAATTTTTGTGTGATGAGCACTTGTGTTTGCTTTGTGTCTGGATGTTGTATATTTATATATGTATGTATATCAGCTGTCTGACAACCATAGTACAGGCTCTGCCTAGTTTGGGGTCATATTCATATAGCCCTGTGTGAGGTGTCCCACATGTTTATTATTATTATAGTTTCATCAGCACTATCCTATGTGTGGAGACCTGTAATTGGCTTTCTGTTGCTATTGTATGTTTCATAATATGTAAGCATAGCTGTTAGTCTTCCTTGTATTAATAAATAAATAAATAAATCACTATGTTGCGAATAAACAACCAGTAAATTTCACGGTGTATAATTATTAATTACTCAGATAAAAGCTTATTTCCAAAGTAAAGCGAAAGTTTTAATTTAATTGCTGCCTACCTGAGGGGAGTGAACGGTCGGTGGTCGTCAAAAACTTATAGCCAGACTAATTGGACTTTTTATAAGTGGGATTATTGAAAGCAATTAATAACATCCAATTATTATATTATTATTATTATGTTTTATTGCTTCTTAATAATAACATAGATTGGAGTCTCCAGGTAAGCCAGGTAGGCCTGTGTTTACGATTACAGGCATTTTAGAATCTACAACTACAGAGTTTGCAATTAATTGGTCAAATAGGTCGTATAGTCTTAGATTTTAATGACCTTACCTAGTGTCGTACAAAATAACTTACGCCAAAAGCTTGGATAGTTACTAGCACCTCTTAGTGGATAATAATATGTATTATTATATATGTAGATATATAAGCTATTTATTGTAAATTTTCATTAAAATCCGTTCAGTAGTTTTTGCTTGAAAGAGTAACATACATCCATCCATCCATACATACATCCCCCTTACAAACTTTCACGTTTATAATATTAATATAGTAGGATCAAAATTTATTGCAATAATAAATATAACGCATTATGACCACGTCACCTAGATGGCGCTGTTAGTTTCAAAAACTCGCTAACGTTAGGTATTTTTAAATGAACTATTTATCAACGTAAAATTTCTTCGCGCCATCTTCTTCTTTTCGTGTCGTGCCTATTGTCTAGTCGACATAGGCTTTTGACAATTTTTAAAACAGTAGCTACTTATAGTTGGCGATCTGTTTCCTAAATTCCAAAATAATACTATGGAAATTAAAGTACATATACCTAGTAACTACTTATATAAAAATGTACATATTTTAATTATTTATCGACACAGCCTAAAAATCTAATTTACTTAATACCTATTAGAGAGGAAGTGCGTAATCTAATAATACAAAAATACACACACACAATAATACAAATCTTTCCTCTTAATATTAATTAGTATGATTAGGTTTCTGCCACGGCTCCGCCCGCGTTAACAATTTTTCCCGTTGGAATAAGTCATTTTCCCGCGGTAAAAGGTAACCTATGTTACTCAGGGTGAATGTAGCTTTCTAATGGTGAAAGAATTTTTGAAATCGGTTCATTCGTTTTTGAGTTTATTCATTACAAACATACACACACACAAAAATACAAATCTTTCCTCTTTATAATATTACTAGCGACCCGCCCCGGCTCCGCACGGGAAAATGATTATTGTGGGTTATCCTTCAGTATATTATGCATATATTATACATATAAACCTTCCTCTTGAATCACTCTATCTATTAAAAAAAACCGCATCAAAATCCGTTGCGTAGTTTTAAAGATTTAAGCGTACAAAGGGACATAGGGACATAGGGACATAGGGACATAGGGACGGAGAAAGCGACTTTATTTTATACTATGTAGTGATAGTATGATGGATGATTATTAGTTACCTTGCATTTCTCTTAGAATTTTTCGCAGTTCACTCTAAAATTTCATTCTAAGGCCCCCTGGTTTTAATTACAGAAATAAATAATAATTAGTCTTTACTAATGAATAAAACAAGAAAGTCTACTTACAAACCACCTCAGCTAGTTTGACAGAATTTCTTTTTTTTTTTCTGCAGAATTTTGACGGCCCTGTAGCCTAGTTGGTAGTACGTGTCCCTTCGAAGTACAGGGTCGGGGGTTTGAATCCTGTCCAGCGCAAATATTCGTGTGATGAGTTCTTGTGTTTTGCTTTGTGTTTGGATGTTGTATATTTGTTATATAATGTATGTATATCAATCAGCTGTTCGACATTCATAGTACAGGCTCTGCCTAGTTTGGGGTCAGAGCGAAGCAGGACATTCAAGTATGTACCGATACAATTTATTTTTAAGTGAAAAATTATATGTTCTTGTACTTGGAGATGATTTGAAGACACATTTTCGTTAATGAAAGTTTTATTGTTACAGTTGGCCGTGTGTGTGATGGATGTCCCACATATTTAGTATTATTTATCATACTCATACTATTATTATAAAGAGGAAAGATTTGTATTTTTGTGTGTGTGTGTGTGTGTGTGTATGTTTGTAATGAATAAACTCAAAAAACTACTGAACCGATTTCAAAAATTTTTTTACCATTAGAAAGCTACATTCACCCTGAGTGACATAGGCTACCTTTTACCACGGGAAAACTGTTAACGCGGGCGGAACCGCGGCGGAAAGCCAGTTATTCATAATGTTAGATAATAATTATTCTTTCCCGAGGGGCTCTATGCTCTATTTGCTTTTTTTCTATAGCTCTATATTGAATTAGGCCGCGCCCCATTATTGCCTAAGGGGTAATAATATTACCAAAAGGGTGTTTACTACTAGAAAGGTATTCAAACGAACAACGGTGACGAACTATTTAGCTGTTTGATCTGCCTAAGAAAAAAAAGCACGTGCGTGATACGATCAAATAAAATTTCTGAGTTGATAATCTGCTTTGCAATGCAGTTATGATAATTGTTTAATGACTAATAATACATACTAATAAATTACCCCTCCGGCCACATTGGCAACTGATATTCGCAACCAGTTGCGAAAAAAGAAAAGATGTTCTTGTTACTCAACTAGTTGCCAAAAACGATAGTCTTTTTTTTTTAGAACTTATGACTTTAGGATTAATAAAATCATGAGTTTAGTATTATTAGGTCCGGTAATAACTTTGGTTAGGTACGCGATCGTCACTTTTTGTAGTCTCTTAGTAAGTTGTCGCATGAACAACCTAGATGGCGCTGTTAGTTTTAAAAACTCGCTAACGCTGGGTATTTCGGAAATGTACTAGAACGTAAGTAATAATTTCCGCGCCGCTTCTTATCGTGTGGTGCCTAATTATTGTCGACTAAAGAGTCGACAAAGGCTTCTGACAATTTTTTAAGCAGTAGCCACTCATTGTGGATGAACTGCTTGCTTAAAGAAAAACATTCATTAATTAATTAAATTATATTAAAATTTTGTTAATAAACCGCCCCGGCTATTAAAAAGGAAACTGGTTTGGTTGGTTGGTTTATTAGTCTTTATACTTAAAGCTATTATGAACAACTATTGAAAACCGTCGTCGGTCGGCCGTTGGGGCAGAAAGGCTCTTGAATGGCGGCCGCGCGCCGGAAGACGTAGTGTGGGCAGGCCCCCCATGAGGTGGACCGACGATCTGGTGAGGGTCTTGGTTTGCCGCTGGATGCGGGCAGCGCGGGACCGATCATTGTGGAGATCCTAGGGGGAGGCCTTTGTCCAGTAGTGGACGTCTACAGGCTGAGATGATGATAATAATAATAATAGAACAACAACATTACGTATACAAACAGGTGATTTTCCTTCGGCGTAAATAAATTTCTATTATACTCATTTTCATAACAGATTAATTTGGCATAACATATTATGCGCATAATATTTTTTTAGTCTAGTAATAATTTTATGCGTAATCAACCCGCATAATTTTGCTTTATGTAGATACTTTATTATTTTTATATAAGTTATTATTATTATACTTATTACGTTCTTCTGCACACTTAAAAGCCACGCTCTTATACACTATTTTAAGGTTGATTAAAATAATTTACACTAAATACATACCTAATTATGAAAGTAGATGAGTAAATTATAATGAGCATGACCAATATAATAAATTAAGCTCTGCTTACACCAACAGGGATAAGGGAAATAATGAAAAAAAAAAACGTATAGACATATGCTACTTTTCATAGAAATTGATCAGTCAAAACCAAAAAAATTGTGAAATCTTTTTTAGTTTTATGAGCTGAGTTATCACCCGAGAGGTTTTGAATTATTAAATTAACACTTTGTAAACAAATAATGTAAGAAATTAATGGTCGATTAAACCGAAATTTATTGGTATCGTTTTAATTTCTAAAGCATTTATATATGTCACCGTAAAATTGTAAAAACCGTTAGATTACAATTTAACTCGCGTGATTGTATACTGTCGAAAGATTGTGAACTAAATGTACTGATTACAATTGAACGCATTAATTTTCGGTAGATTGTAATCTATCGAAGTGAAACGGTTAAATCACAATCTGTCGCGCGTTAAAATGTCAACTGTCCAAAGGCTGTTCCTGATTGGTCGGTCTTACAGCAGGCCGTTCTATGTCCATACAGTTGGAAATAAAACACAGGCGTCAGTTGAATAAAATTAATGCACTTCAAGAATTGTGACATCAAGTATTTATCTATTATTTAGTAGATAAATAAGTAATTTTGACATCATACTATGGTATATTTTTGGAGATTAACACTAACTCATTTATCGTTCTAACTACTATTCTTCGATTAATCATGGATTAATTTACCTCCACAATAATTTCATAGAACTTATTATAAAGTAGTGAGTTATTTTCAACACGAAAATAATTGAAATTCACTTAAACACAGATTGTTTACATTAGATAATAAACGAAAAAACAAACAAATATGGCGGCTCAGAGCATATGACGATCAACCAATCAGCGCGCGAGATGTGTTCCATCCTATGCCGTTTCACAATTTGAAGGTTTAATTTCGATAGATTACAATCTATCGAAAAATGATCTGTTATATTGTAATCAGTATGTTTGGTTCACAATTTTTCGATAGTTTACAATCTCGCTAGATAGATTGTAATCTAACGGTATTTATAATCTTACGGTGACATAAATATAAGCATGTTTTAAAAATATTTTTACTATGAATTTCCCATAGGATTGAAAATAGTGACATAGGAGATGTAAGTAGGTCTAGGTACTTACAAAGAAAATAATACTTCTAATTAACTAAAAAAAATGCGAGCTTCGATTTTCATACGTTATTTTTAAGATTTGTTATCATCGTGAAAATATAGTTATATTTTTTTATCTAGCCCTAGGTTAGTATTGAGCATAGGTATCACTACATAGTATAAAACAAAGCCGCTTTCTCTGTCCCTATGTCCCTATGTATGCTTAAATCTTTAAAACTACGCAACGGATTTTGATTCGGTTTCTTTTAATAGATGGAGTGATTCAAGAGGAAGGTTTATATGTATAATACATGCATCATATACTTAGGGATAGCCCACAGTAACCATTTTCCTGTGCGAAGCCGGGGCGGGTCGCTAGTTATTATTATAAAGTACGAGTACCTGTGTAGTTGTGTTCACAGTAGCGTTATTCATCAAACACACATAGCTTATTTCAGTTTTCCCTTTTCAGTATAAAAAAAGTCTGCTAGCTTTAGTTTCTAGTCGCGTTCACTCACACCAAGCGAGAGCAGCCCAGGGCCGTAGCTAGGGGGGGGGGCATTGTGGGGCAATGCCGTACCTTAAAATGACAATGCCCTACCTTAAAAATTCAAACAATAAGACATATATTTTTTTATAATTAAATTGTTTGTTCATAGTTTAAATTAAAAAAAATCTAGAGGTCAATGATATACATGGTGATTGATTTAGGAGCCCGTGTTCCGAGGGCAGATCAATTTTATTATGATATATTTATTACTTCCGCCCTACCTGTAACCAATGCTGCCCTACCTCAAATTCGATTCTAGCTACAGCCCTGGAGCAGCCTCAAAATTGCCTCGGTAATTTGCCTAGCGCAAGCAGCACACCAGATTTGCTTCGCGTTGAAAAAAAAGATAGATTGTTTTCTTCTCTATCGCCACATAATTCTTCGTCAAGCTTATTCCCATAAAAAAATCGGTTTTTGTGTATTTTCTAAACAAACAAAAATATACTTCTGGATAAACATATTTAAACTTATTTCTTGATCCAATTCATGTTTACCTGACTGCAAAGGAAGGGTTATGTTTTTTCTCTACATTTTAATCGCACTATCACAAGATAACATTGGCCACTTTTAATTAATCGTTCCACTTTTATATTACCTACCTAAAAATAAATCCCTAACGAACTAAATTTAGTAATGACTAGGGCATGACCTGTTAGAAACTAAAAAAAAATAACACCATACAATATTATATTTTTTTAAAAACATTTTATACGAATATTATTAAAAATAAAATAAAATTAAAAATATTTTATTTCAGGCTTCAAATTACCTATATTACAAAATAAAATTACCTACAAGATTATTACATGACAAATTCATTGTAGGATTTCTCAATACAACATTTTTTTTTCCTAATTACGTGTCCTTTCATTTAATTAATCACAAAATAATATAGCATAGGAAATGAAAAAGGTAATTGTGACTAATTAAACTAAAGAGTTATTAAATAATATAATATTACCTTTGGTAACGTACTTACGAACAAAATGTTTCGTTGCTGATGCGACAGATGGCGCTGTTAGTTTTCAAAACTCGCTAACGCTGTGTTGCGTAGAATGGTACTAGTTCTCGGGCGAAATTTCTCCGCGCCATCATCATATCAGCCAAAGACAAAATGTCCTGCTGGACAAAGGCCTCTCTTACGATTTTTGAAAGCAGTAGTCACTAATAGTGGTCGATCTGCTTTATCTATCATACCAGAAAATAATACTTATACCTATAAATAAGTTGTTTGTTAGTTTAGTTAGTATGTATAGTAATATTTAGTGCAGACCGACCATGGTCCAAGAAAACTAGGTCTTACAGTTAGACCAGACCACTGACAAGCTTACGTTTAATATTTTCGCAATTTCCTGCTTGGTTGCCTGGAAGAAATTGCTACTTTAGCAATAAGGCCGCCTATTGGCTCATTGTTTCACATTTATGAAAATTGTAACTGTCCTATTTATTACTGGTGTCAATAAAGAATATTGTATTGAATATTGTATTGTACGTCATTTTGCCTGTTCATCCTTGTCGAATGGTCGAATGCGTGTAATGGACAAGGATGAACAGCGCATAATGACCGTAGCCTTGTGTCAGTCACGTGGTCTAATTGTTAGACCTTGTTTTCTGGACCATGGTACAGACAGATAAGTTGGGTTTCCATAAAAGGTATGTTAATGATAAGGTACTGCACTGGATCATCCATCCTTCATAATAAGTTTGCCTGAAGAAATAGCTGAAAGCGATAAGGCCGCCAAGAGTAAATGTACAGAGGAAAAGAAAGGGCGGGTGTGCAATTATTACTAGTGTACAAGACCAAGACAAAATGCTGTATCTTTCCTATACATATAAAGCGCGATCAATATTCCTATGTTACTCAGGGTGATTGTAGCTTTCTAATGGTGGAGAAAATTTTTGAAATCGGCTCAGTAGTTTTTGAGTTTATTCATTACAAACATACACACAAAAATACAAATCTTTCCTCTGTATAATATTAGTATGAACTAGTGTAAGACTACCAAATTCAGGTACCTACTGGTTGGTATAAATTGAACTAGTAATAATTAAGGTGTAAGTACAGAAACCAGCACATGCGGCTGGACATTCGCACTACGAAATTCACACCTACCGCTACGGAATACGGGCGCTCTCAAGGTCAATAAGTCCAGCCGCATATGCTGCCTACTGTACAGTACAGTACCCATTGTTTTGCTTGTGGGCGTACATAGTTAACAGAACAGGAGGAAATTAGTTACACGTTCGTACCAAAGTATAGTTGTGTTGAAAAGTGGATTAAGAAAAATATTCTATTTAATACCTGAGGAAATTAATTATCTCCATGGTTTTACGTATCCAACAGCAGCGGCTGGTAGCATAGCTAGCATAGTAGGTACAGTAACCAGCTTAATGGATACCCGCATTTTGAAATTCGTCTCTACTGCTGCGGAATAACGGCGCTCTTAAGGTCAATGTGTCCAACCACGTGTGCTGACTACTGTATACCATAGTCGTTTTGTTTTACCATTGTTATCTTATCAGCATAGTAATGACCCAGTTGTAAACGTAACTCTACCAGAGTACATAATAAAATTCTAAGTATAAAAAAAACTACAAATACAATCAAATCAACTTTATATGAATTTGTAAAGAAGCATTTAATTCGATATTTCGTTCCAAAGTCATTTGTAATCCACAAAAATACCTTTGCTACCGCCTTTTGTATCGTTCTTTTGAACATCATTAAGAAGATAAAGATCGCTTTGTCCTAAAAAGAAAATACACTTTAACACATCGCTGCCTGCGAAAAGAAATGTCGGTAGAGCGGGCACTGATTATGTTAACAAAATTCTTTTTGTCAGCTATACGCCCTCATGGAGTGATTGACGAAACAGAGGCGAGGGAGGTGAACTAGTGTGTTGGAAGGGGAAGACCAAGGCGAACGTTCCAGGATCAATTCGGCTACGTTCTGGCAGACAATAGTCAATATGTCAAGTCAGGAGTACTCTAAATCGATGGGCATGCATTATGAGATTGATGAAAGTAAATGAATCAAATCTGGTACTTTTGGGTCGTAACAAGTGGGCTCTGGCTATGCCTATCGCTACGGGAAAGACCTATGCTTGTGTCGAAAAAGTACGACCAATCAAGCTTCACCGAACTTGCGAGGGAGGAAGACTCTACCCCAAAGACTTTATGACGTGTGCATCTGTGCATGTAAGTCACTGAAATTGTACTAGAATCGTGATTTTTAGTCTTGGGTAAAAAGGAACCAAAACTGACAATTTGACGTAAAATATTGCTGATAATAAGTATTTAGAATTAAGTTCTTGATATTTTTGACGATATTTATTTTAAAATATCACATTGTGTTTGTTCCAATGTTGCTGCAAAAGCACGTAATGTTGCAATATTTATCAAAAATCTGCATCATCTTTTGACCTCGACTGTACTGAGAGTTCTCATGAATATTCCCCAGCTTTTCGCGTTCAGTTGGAAAACATAATTAAAAATATAATCCCACGTTCGGTTTCTTCATTAGCAGCAGCATGAAACCACTTTCTTAATTGTTAGCTCCGTTTTATCGCAGCTTTAGTAAATTAATTATTATTGAGCTAGAAGGGTGAAGGGCTGACTTGCGTTTGAAAGGGCAACCTAAAAGGGGCAAAATAAAATAATTCTTCTAACGAAAGTTTGTGACAATGGTAGATGGATGATGGATGTTTGTTACTCTTTCACGCAAAAAATACTGAATGGATTTTAATAAAACTTTACAATTATTATAGCTTACACTTACACATATGCAACTTTTTACCGCCGAAAAATCCCACGGGAAAAACTGTTCCCAGCTAAAATAAAAATAAAATAAACTGGCTCTGCCCGAGCTCAATGTTCATCACACATCACTTTGTTTCAAAATAGTAAAAAAAGACAGGTTTCTAGTAAACCTATTCGATTAGTAAAGCTACTGGATAGTACAAAATATTATCTAAATAAATAAAATAATCTCTATCAATGTTCTTAACTTTTGTGTGCAATAACGAATTATTCATACACAGTTTTCTAAAGTAAATATATATTATTGTTTAACTATTGATAACTATATTAAAAAAAATTATACCTTTTTTCCACAGTAATTAAAACCCAATCTCTACCGAGGAACAGAAATATGTCACAAAATTATAAAAAATTGTCTCCTCAAAACTACTCCTACAGTCTAGAGCACGCTCAGCTGAACACTTTTGACTTTGCACCGTTTTTATGTCCAATGAATAAGGAATAGTATCCTAAAGAATGGGTTGCCTAGAAGAGATTTCTGCCTTATCAATAGGGCCGCCCCTTGAAACTTATTGTTTTCTTTGTTCGTTCCATTTCTTTTTGTACTTGTTAGAGTCAATAAAAATATCTTTGAATTCGTTATCTGTATTTTGTAAAATAAAAGTGCGTGATTTTAGCTTACTGTGCTCTTGACGGTACACGACTAATAAATTGGTTTCGTTCGGAAATTGTTTATTGGTTTTGACGTTGAAGTGATTCTTCGTGACTTGTTGTTTCTCTGATAAAATTATGTAGGTAAACATGATTGAAGTTTATTTGCCAACCAATCTGAGTACCTACTGTTATTTTGATCGATGACAATCCATAATATGGACATAACTTTTTTCTTAGTTTAGTGTTTCGAACGGTAATGCTATGGGAAAATTTAAAATCGATAATTTAATCTTCTTCTTCCACCAACGAAACGTCGGTTTTTAGGGTTCCGTAGCCAAATGGCAAAAAACGGAACCCTTATAGATTCGTCATGTCTGTCTGTCTGTCTGTCTGTCTGTCTGTCTGTCTGTCTGTCTGTCTGTCTGTCTGTCTGTCTGTCCGTCCGTCCGTATGTCACAGCCACTTTATTCCGAAACTATAATACCTATACTGTTGAAACTTGGTAAGTAGATGTATTCTGTGAACCGCATTAAGATTTTCTTACAAAAATTGAAAAAAAACAATAAATTTAGGGGGTCCCCATACATAGAATTGAAACTCAAAAAAAATTTTTTCATCAAACCCATACGTGTGGGGTATCTATGGATAGGTCTTCCAAAATGATGTTTAGGTTCCTAATATCATTTTTTTCTAAACTGAATAGTTTGCGCGAGAGACGCTTCCAAAGTGGAAAAATGTGTGTCCCCCCCCCTCTAACTTCTAAAATAAGAGAATGATAAAACTAAAAAAAATATATGATGTGCATTACCATGAAAACTTCCAACGAAAATTGGTTTGAACGAGATCTAGTAAGTAGTTTTTTTTTAATACGTCATAAATCGTAAACCGCAATTTACCTTTCACTATTATTAAAACATCGATCAAAGTCACAACAAACTACAAAATCTTTTATATTATGTTACTGGCTGCTACGGAACCCTTCATGGGCGATTCCGACTCGCACTTGGCCGCTTTTTTGTTTTATTGATTTGACCTATGCTTGTATCGAAAAGGTACCACCATTCAAGCTTCACCGGACTTGCGGGGGAGCCGAAGGCTTTACCCCAGAGTAGTCATGTACCAACACGTCTAAGTGCGGAAAAGAAAGCTTAGCTTCGGAAGCGTTGATATGGAAAAACATCGTTAAAAGGAGACGACACCTAGTATTATATAATATCAGTACTCGTAGAATTTTCAGGCGATTGCAGTGCACTGCTGTACAAACGCATCCCCCGGACAACGATCTGTTTTTATCTTATGTTATTTAGCCTAAACTGTCCCACTGCTGGGCAAAGCCCTCTTTCTTTTTCTTCCACTGCTCCCTGTCATGAGCTACTTCTGGCCAGTGTTTTTAGTAGCTATTAAGCTCATCTCGCCATCTCTTACGCGGCCGTCCAACGTCTACGCCTATTGGTTGGTGGGTTCCAGACCGTGGTTTCTTTTGCCCATAGGTCTTGAGGCATGCGGCAGACGTGTCCGGCTCAGTCCCACTTAAGTTTGGCAGCAACCTGGGTGGCGTCAGCAATCTGGGTCCTGAACCGCAGTATACCATTTGAGACCATTTCTGACTCGATCACTCTATTACAAACCTATAGAGCGCTCATGGAGGGCAGTATGCTAACGATCTGTTTGTTATACTTTTAATTTTTTTAAGACTATTATAGTTTTACATAATAATATGATTATATAAATATACCTTTTAGACAATTACTATATGCAGAAGCTAATATAGCCTATAATAAAACTTAGACTGTGATGTTTCAACAAAACAAACCTTGGCTCCGGCCGTGGAGTGCAACGAACGATAATGCAATAAAACGCAACTCGTTTTGGCTCCTCTCCAACTAAACCAGTACCACACACAATACCGACATCTGCGGTCGGTAGTACTTACTAATTGGAATTATCATTACACTGAAACTACATTTAATTTTGTACAACAAGGTCACTGATATTCAACATTTATCACTAGAGAAGTTGAAGATTGTTGTGAAAAATGGATTAAGAAAGCTTATAATAAAATACGTGGCAGGGTACCTAAACGCCTTTGAAGGCGATTGGGTAATGGGTACCACAGCACGACATCGAAAACGGCGGAGGAAAAGAGGGGAAGCCTTTGCCCAGCAGTGGGACAAAACTAAGAAAAATAAATAAACATAAAGAAATATGCAATAAACTATATTCTATTCTAATAAACTAAAAAACCATGGGATTAGTTTGCTTGAGTGACAGGCTTTTTCAATTCCCTTTGAAGAGAGAGAGAGAGAATCGCGAAAGTTTGTAATTGTGAGTGATAAGGAGAAACAAATATTGCACCTAGAATACCATCAATATAATACAAAGAAAAAGAGAAACAATAACAATCCTCTTCAGTTTACCGCTTTTGAAATGTTTAACAGGGCGTGGGAGGAAAATTGACGTCCAACTGTACCGTATTAAATACAGTCGCCGCGAGTTTTTGTTTCGACACAATTTCGGTTCAAAGATAAACATTTGTTTTGCAAAGTTTGATGAAGCTTTTGTGGTCGAGTATTTATAAAGCATAATATTTGTTCTAAAAACAGCTACAGTATCCTTATTAATATGCATGAGCTTGTCTTGTTTCGCTTTCACGACTTTACAGTTTAACTGAGTTGATTTACGTAGATATTGTAAATTTAAATAAATATTAAAGTATTTTTAAATAATATGAACATTGTGCTTGTAATAATATCAACTATATTTAATTATTTATCCTTGTACTTCAAACCATCATTCAATACCATCATGCCACGTTGCTTATTAAGAAGAGAAATGCATTCTAAAATAACAATTTGCCTTCGGCATATTACAAAACGGCGCACGTTTGCAAAATGCCGAAGTATTCTGTAAATGACGAATCTACAATTTGCCGACGACACAGATAAACCATGCCTCTATTGCGGTTTTATTTTTATTGAGGTGCCGCCTTAAAAACCCCCCCTCCGTTTCGGAGAAAAATGACAAAAGAGCAAATTTTCAAAAGAGCAGAATGTCAAAAGCGCATAGTGTCAAAAGCGCACAATGTCAAAGGCGCAAAATGACAAATGCGCAAAATGTCAAAAACATATCTTATTAAAATCCAAGTAGTTTTTTTAAAAAAAGTAGATTTCTTGACAATATGCGCTTTTGTCATTCTGCGCCTTTACAATTGTGCGCTTTTCACATTCTGCTCTTTTGACCATTTGCTCCCACTTGTCATTTTGCTCCGAAACGCCCCCCTCTTTCCGTCCGGAGTTAAGTCACAGAATACCAAATAGTAGTCCCGTTAAGTCAAGTTAAGAAAACTAGATATATCAGGATTATCCGAGAATTCACACCAACTTGTTATCTTTTCCAGCGCCATAAAAGGCGACACAGACCTTCCATACTTCAATAGCCTTTGAGAAATGAAAATCTTTTCCTACTGACACTAACCAGATTATTTTGATCTCCGTTCCAATGCAAAGACTTCCCGTTGAGAGATCTTGATAATCTGGGTTTTAATAGAACGTGACCATTTATAGGAGACCCTGTTGTAAATATAAGCGTAAGGATGTCAGAGGTATTGTAAAGTTGGACAGGTTGTAAAGGTATACTTTAGAAAATGGTGGCGGGTTTATGTTGCTTTTATTTTTATAGAAAAGGCAAAGAAATGCTTCAACGCAAACATTTTATGTAAATAGAGTTATGTTTGGGTTCTACCTTTGCAGAAGTATTATGTAAATTGTTATTTTTTTGTTTGTAGTGGTAATAATATATGGAAATTGTTCGAAGCATTTTTTTTGTTTCGCATTATTTTTCACTTATCCAGTATCTGTTTCGTTGGTTGAAAGATATAATTATTGGCATAATGGTTTAGATAGGACATGTGGGACATCTCAAACACGGCCACTGATCCCAAACTAGGCAGAGCCTGTACTATGGGTGTCAAACAGCTGATTATAGTACATTATATATAATATAAATACGCAACATCCAGACACAAGGCAAACACCAGTGCTCATCACACGAATGTTTGCCCTGGGTGGGATTCGAACCCGCGACCGCGACCTTGTGCTTCGCAGGCAGACGTACTACCAACTAGGCTACGGGGCCATCATAGGTAGGTAGATACTCTTTAAATCTTTGCAAAAATGCCTCAGTATTTGGAAAGTATAATAATAATGTTAATAATTTATTTAAAAAATTCTTATTTTATATACATATACGTAGAAGTAAGATTTAAAAGATTATACATAACTATTTTTCGACATCAAAGTTAATAAATACAACTAGAGCTGTCCACGGGTGGTCGTTTTAATGTTGCGTTCGTCTTTGGAGAAGAACTGTGAATAGCTGGCTACAAAAGGCTAACCTTTTTAGTCCTTGCAAGAGGACATCTGGCTTGTATGTACTCGTGTAATGACAAGCGGGGCGGAAACTGCAGGGAGCGGCGCAGATGGCGCTACCGTATCTCGCTCTTATTGGATGACCCAAATCCGATAAACTTTTGCTCCGGTGAAGATTTATCTGAAGCGCATTTTCACTTGCGTGTTTTTTTTTTGTATGTGGCGACATTCACACACGGCCATAAATTATCATAATTATTATGACATGACCCCAAATTAGGCAGTGCCTGTGTCAAACAACAGATTTTAATGAAATTTTACAACTATATAGCTTACACATCAGAATAACAAATAGGACAACTTTTACCGCGGGAAAATCCCTCATCTCCCGCGGTAAAAGTTGTCGCAGAGCGGTAAGCTAGTAATTTATTAATCTAAATTAAGAATTATACGCACCTACTCTAGGTACTTTGAAGTTCAAACTAAATAATTAGGTAGGTACATTAAATCTGTCCTAAAACAACAGTAAATAAAGTTAACGGAACTCGTGAACTGTAAAGGCTTTAGGTATTCAACGCAATCAATATTAACCCTTAGAGGTTCAGTATATAGTCAGTTAATAGTTTATCTTAGTCCATCTTTTTAATTTATGAGTTTTTATACCTAAACCTAATTTTTTCCATAATTACTTACCCAATTTTTTTACGTGTCCATGATGACGAAAAAGATTGAAATGCGATGAAAATGTTACGCTAATCAATAAACAAATGACTACTTTTTCGACATTTTTTTTTTGTTATGGTACTAGTTATACTTTGTGCCAGTGTCAAGTAAAGAACTCCATGTTTTTAAAATAAAATTAATTTGATATTAGAATTCTTAGCCAAACAAAAAATATTTTGATTTGAAATGGCCAGTATTGCAGAACGGCAATTTCATAGGTAAAGAAAGACCTATAATTATTAGTATCACGTTCGTTTCGAATCCACGGAGCAGGACAAAGATTTGAAAGATTTCGTTCCTAAGAATATTATGTCCTTAAGACTAACATTGCACTTAAAAACAAAACTAAATGCAATTCAATCTTACGTTGTTTCTCTAGAAACAAATTAAACTTTATAACAAGAAAAGTTCACGAAAAGATAATAGGTATTACTGTATAAAGTAGCTTGTAGACTTAAGGTTTACAAAGACATCTTAACGTAAGTCCTTTAAAAGAGCCTTTGGGTTCAAATTATAGTAAAATAAAATATTCTTCTTTAAATTTAAATAAATGCTAAGGAAGTTTATTGTTTTTTCAACAGATGTCGTCTGATAGCGAATACTATTTATAAATCGAAGCGAAAAATGAAGATCATTGAGCTTGGGCAGGGACTTGAACCCGCATATCCTTGGCTATCTGGGCCATACAAGTGCACCACCAATTGTACTACCAAGTCTCCTAACAAGCCCAACGAAATTATTTAACGCTTCTATTTTTACTACGTCCCGACCCAAGCCCAATCTTCATTTTTCGCTTCGCTTTATAATTCTTCTCCTTGTTTAAATATGTCATCTTATCAGTCCTGGATTTATAAATAGGCCGTATAGGCCGCGGCCTAGGGGCGGCAGCGTCCTAGGGGCGGCAGATTTCAGAGGACGGTCACTCAATTTCAGAGGATAAAAGTCCAACAAGTTTACTGGTTATTATACGCACGCACCGGTGCAATGCTGATACTAAATATACTACAGAATGTCTTTAAGTACAAATTTCACAGCCTTTTTGTCTTAAACAATACTTAAATAAAGGTAACTTTTGAAAGAGCGACATATTGTTATCCTTCCGGCCGTTTTCGCTACTGCGATTCGCAACCGTTGCGCTTGCGAGTAAAATATTCAAATCTAAGCGGCCGGCCTACAACTACGGTAATATCTTCGAAAGTATTCATTTAAATGACATTCTGTAAAAGCCATATTAATCTCTAATTTCTCGTAAAGCCTGACTAAAGAAATAAAAATCCTGCTCTGGGGGCGGGCGCCACGTGTATATTTTTATGTTTATGGCAACAATTTCTCTTATAAAATTAGTTTCATTGAAATTCCGCAATATGGCGAGGTTTTTTATTTCTTTGGTCGGGCTTTAAAAAGAAGATGGGAACATAAGGTTCCTAAGAGATAAACATATACCATAGCGGACTTTTTTGTTGACTTGTTTATGGACGTTTTTAAGGTGTACAATACTGTAGAACATTATTTTGATCTATCACGTAGGGTTGAACCAGCATTTGCAATGCAAGCGCAAAAAATATGTTTAATTACGACTAGCTTTCCGTTGCGGCTCTGCCCGCGTTAACAGTTTTTCCCGTGGGAATGAGGCATTTCCCTGCGGTAAAAGGTAGCCTATGTTACTCAAGGTGAATGTAGCTTTCTAATGGTGAAAGAATTTTTGAAATCGGTTCAGTAGTTTTTGAGTTTATTCATTACAAACATACACACACACAAACACACACACACAAAAATACAAATCTTTCATCTTTATAATATTAGTATGACATCACATTAGAAACATCTTAAATTATCAGTGTTTCTCTACTGTAATACGAGTATGTATGTATTCTATATAAAAACGATCCTCTTGATCTATCTATTAAAGAAAACTGCATCAAAATCCGTTGCGTAGTTTTAAAAATCTAAGCACACGTAGGGACAGACAGACAGCGGAAAGCGATTTTGTTTTATAATATATGTAGTGATAGTGATAGTGATAATTTTGCTATTAAAAGTCCCGTAAAAAATAATAATATCTTGTTTATATTTTTACTCTCTTTTATTTACTTTAAGGCCTTCCTAGCTACCAATGGAAAATTATTATTTTATAAAGGTTTGTAAGACATGGGGCGGCGGAAATAAAGTGGCCTACACTCATAAAAATTTTAAATCCGGCACTGCATCTTATTAGGCCATTTATTTCGGAAGGCGAGGGTTCAGGCCTTGGCACGTACAAATGTGTTTTCGCACACACACTCACACACATTATTTTTCCTAATGAAGTGGATTGAGCTTGGCTCACAGGGAGCACAAACTAAAAGCACTTTGGACAAAATATTTGAGTTAAGATTGGCTACGCGCTTAAACCCTAGATATGTCAAAGCTCCACAATCATTTGCCCTCAATGTTCAAAGTCTCATCAGCAAAGTGCCAACTCATGCCTTGTTCTGAACAGCGCCACTTTCACCTTCCAATGACCTTGCAAGTCCTTCCCCGACTATAAAATGGTGAATCACGCCCCCCCTTCCCCCTTAAACTTTATTGTCCCATTATTTGCACAATACCGCCCGTGGGAGTTCAAATGTCCTGACTCAAAACCCTTGTTGACTACCTACAACTCCTGTGGTTGATGTTTAGCAGAATTTTATTAAACTATTTACATGATAGGTGCAGTCAAGAACACGCTAAGCTGAAGCCTTTGTACTTTGCACCATATTATCACAAATCACGTATAGCGGCGGCTTTATTTTGTGATAATAATAATATATTATAAAATAAATTCTTACTTCGGGTATTTTTTTATTGAATTCGGATGAAAACCGAAGAGAAGGGAATACCTACGCTGCCGTGCTAATTAAAAACGCAGTAAGGAATTATTTGAAGGTATTGAGTTACATATAGATTCGGAATGCTCGTGATGAGCTCTACATGGTAATTTGATCCTTATTTTAATAAAGAAAGAAAGAAAAAAAGAAATATTTATTATTAATGACGCCACAACAATTAATAAAATACAAAAATTTTGCACAATACTAAAAGAAACAGAACAAACTAACAACAAAAAAGTGCCGAAAGATGCGTCATGACGTCACAATAAAGGACCACATTCAGCTTATGCCGCGATCGTGAACCGCGACGCTGGTATAGTAAAACATATTCCAATAAGATACATACATATACATAGTTAGATAGATAGATCTTTAATAACTTTTTGCAATAGCTAACGCCCAAAAGATTAACGTGTGTACCGATTACCGAATCGTGTCTCACCTTCGTTAGGTCCACCCCGTAGGCCATTAAGCACCTTCATCCCCTCCCCTCATCTATCAATCCAACGAGTTTAGCTACATTTTGTAAGACATTTTTCGTGACACCCCTAATAGATTACGCTGAGTTTTTTTCCTTGCAAATAAAGTAGATTGGCGCTAACGAGTAACGCTTTTCATCACTTGCGTTTAGGTAAAATGGCAGATTTGCTTGGATTGTTATAATTGATTATTAATTCTATTTATATATCTTTTTATTAAGAAATAAATATCGCCAAATTGTACCTATGACGTATTCGTTACTTCAGAACGGCTGCACCAAATTGGATAATGCATTTTATGTGGTATTCTTTATTTGTGTAAAATTTCTGAATTAATAAATGTGAAAAACTATAGATAGTTATAATTTTAGTCGGAATTCGGTCTCTCAAAGTTCCTTGAAACTTGTGAGTATGTACATTGTACAAAAGCCAGCACATTCGGTTGGAAATTCGCGCTAGGAAATTTGCCCCTACCACTACGGAATACGGGCGCTCTCAAGGTGAATATGTCTAGCCGCATGTGCTGGCTACTGTACATACCTTCTTGGAATAGTTTTTGTTTTATACTATACCTATTTTACAACCATACGTCATAGAATTACACTGGTATACATGGTTGTTTGATAGCAGTGACGTAGGCTTGTATTATACTAATCTGTACATAAATAGGGTTGCGTGTGAACGACTTGTAGGCACGGCAGCGAGCACGCGATAGTCTACTCTACTGTTGAATGTAAAGGGTCTAGTACATGTTGCACAAGATTACTTTTATTCGGAGCATTTGGGTTGGATAATTAGGCTGCTCCACCAAAGCTCATTTACTATAGATTCCAAGGCAAATTAAAATATCGCTCTATTTTTCGAGGTGATAAGCAAACGTGTAACTAGTTGCTAAGGTGCTTTTCCAGGGTTTTGGATATTACTGAATTTAAAAAAATTGCACTTTGAAGACTTCGAACGTATTATGACTTTTTGTTTCAAATATCCAATATGGCCACCAAATATAATCGAATATGTCAAAGCGAAACGTACGACGCTTTTTATTATTAATACCACGAATATTCAATTCTTAAAAACTTCTTACTCTCATGGTTGTTAGAAATATGAGAATAGAATAGAATAGAATAGAATAGAATATTTATATTTGAGGTTATATTAACGAACAAAATTAAAGAGCAACATTCTGTAAAAGCTCCTTTAGTTACGTTATGATCTACATTCCGCAGCTAGAATGATATTTTTACTAACATTGTAATGAAAAACATTCCAGTATATATACATGACCTATTTAGTGCTGTTTGCGAACGACCAAGTACGAAAATAAGTAGGTGTCAATGATAAAAACTGTCTGTCTTGTCCATAGATCTATCTAAGACAGAGACTACATTTGTTAGAGACGAGAGATGGTCTTGGTTTGAGCAAAGCTTTTTAACTTCTGGTATGACGTCATTAGATAAATTTTTTTTTTAAAACCTATGACTTTTTTTCTAAGACGTGAAACCCAAAGAGTTTAAAAGAGCCGCTTCGAGCGAAGCGGCTCTTCAAAACTCTTTGGTGAAACCATTTTTTTTCTTTTTTGTAGCACTAGCTTTTAGCTTTGCGCCAGTGTCAAGTAAAAAGCAGGGATGCAAAGCACGTTAAATAATACCAGATTATCTTTAAATTACAAGAGAGTTAGAAGCGCAAGTTCCTTGCTTTTGGAGAGTTAGGTACCTATGTTGAATAAATCAATTTGACTTTGACTTTGACATGACAAAGCATGAATTAACGTGACAAAGATAAAAATATTATATATCATAGGAGCTATGAGTCAGAGAGGTGGGAACCTGCGAAGCGACTCCCACCTCTCTGCTATGAGCCTATAAGGAACCATTCATTAAAAAAATATATATAGGTATTTATCTTCAGCGGAAAAACATTGCGATTTAAGTTTAGGGATACTAGGGTACCTATAGGCCGCCCTTTGACTCCTGTATGTATTTTTAACTTGTTACTTTGTGTTTTTTTGGTGTCAATAAAGTATTTTGTATTGTATTGTATTGTATCAGAAAATCACCACCATTGATTTTAAAGTAATTTTTTACCAACAACTATTCTTGACCTACACAAGTATCAATCAAGTCAATAAGTCCGCTGAAGCTTTGATTGGTCGTACCGGTACCGTCCCGAAAAAGCATAGGTATTTTTTATTTTAAAGATTTCAAGTCCTTTACAGTGAAATAACCCGTCAGTTTCAAGATCACTTGATTCTATAAATACATCGTATCATCATCGTATCATTCCTAAGGCATCCCCGCTCTCCCTATACTAATGGGGTCGGAGCTTGGAGGTCACGGTACAGTTGACCGCACGTCAAGAGGTACCCTTGTATGGACTTATAATGAGCTCATTGGAGATGCTTGTCATTATGTATATTCTAATCAGAATTTAAAGTAATACAGTGTTAGACTTATGAAAAAAACCATTAGTATTCATAATTGACGGAGACAGTACTTACTACTAAGATAAACAAAACGAGGTTCTTTTTTTGTAGGCGACTTAAAATACAAAGGTCTAAATTAGTCAAATTTATAAGACAATCTGGCGACAAGCTGTGTAAAGGGCGGGCCCCATTTCACGAAACAAAACTTCGATAAAATATATTTTTGAAGTTTTTACCTGTTTATGATAAAGTGAATGTGTCTTGTAATAAACGATTCTATTTTATCCTATCTCTTCAATGAGGGAGTAATGGACTGAAATTGACTGAAGAGAAGACAGTGTTTAGACAAACAAAGACATCTCACACATGGCGGCGCGGCAGTCAGCTAATACGGGCTGTATAGCTGGCAAACAGCTGATATACATCTATACTAGATGCCTATGCCATATGTATATCTATACCACATCTATACTAATATTATAAATAGGAAAGATTTGATTGTTTCTTTGTTTGCATTGTATAGGCTTCGAAACCACTAAACCGATTTTAATGAAACTTGGTAAAAAAGACCTTAGATAGTAACATATAGGGTACCTTTTACCGCAGGAAAGTTCCTTATTCCCACGGGAAAAACTTATATCGCGGGGGGAGCCGCGGGCCGGAAATATAGTATTTAATATATATATGTATAGATGCAACATCCAGGCACAAGGCAGACAAGCTATCATCACACAAATGTATGCCAAACAATATTCTACTGGTAACTTATGGAAGTTCGTGAAACGGGGCCAGGTAATTAATTAATGGTAATTTAGTGGAGAGAGAAACAAAGATGGACGCGCGCTACATAATAACAACACTGCCGCCATTTTTCTAATTTGTGATAAAAATGGCTGTTTGGTTTGAGATACATCCTGCTTTAATTTATTTAAGGAGCGTACCTCCCACTTACAGTTGCGAAAAAGCGCGAGCTTCGTTTTATATGCAGCAAGTACAATAATTGCTGATCATGAAGTTAATTTAGATTAAAAAGAATTTTCATTTCCTATTTATGACAAATTCCATACATATCAGCCCCTCTAACATGCCCGGTCCACGCGTGACAGACATAATTTTGTCGTGCGTATTCTCTTATCCTATTGGAGGATATTTCAATATGGCGGGTTTCTCGAAACTTTTTGACAGTTAAAGTGACAAACTTTTGTCATAATAGCACTGCATGTTACGGGAGCAGTACTATGCCCGACAGAATAATTGTATTGTACCATCTGCTACAACTAACATGAGGATTCGAAAGTATACCATATAATTTTTTCCTATCGGAGTATATTCCAATATGGCTGGGTTCTCGCATCCTAAAAAAAACACTTATATGTGAGATGATTGCCTGTCACAGAGCTTCGTGCTAGGCTTACTGCATTGTCTTGTGATAGTGACGTCACAGCCTCGACGTCAGACGTTATCTGCTGACGTTAATGGCTTTTGAAATAGGAACAGAGAGCTCGCATCTCATTGGGCGAGCTGGTTTATCTGTAGTACACTTTTGTTTAAACAAAGGAATATATACGTTAGTTCGTTGGCTTTAAATGGGTTTTGGTATGTGGATCACGTAAATAAATACGCCAAATAAATCCGAAAGAGCTAAATTCATTTTTTTTATCATAATCATCGTCATCAACAGTTGGTATTCTGTGTCAACAGCCTGATCCACTGGTAAACATTTGCCATTCCCAAGACTCGCCACCACATTCTAAATTTGAACTTGGCAGGTTAAATTAATTTATTAAATAGGTTAATTATAAATAGGCTAAATTCATTTATGTCGATTTTGCGACACAAGAGTCGGTATTGATACGGTATATTGTCTGCAGAAGAAGGGTTATGTTTTTCTCGGATGTTACCTAACATGAACAGTTTGACCCTTGGTTATTTATTTATTTTTTTACCTTTTAATTATTATTTTTTGTATTTTGTTCGCGGTTCGCCTCGGTACGTACCAGTGTGTTTCCGATTGACGAATTCATATTTACGTTTATTCGACGCTCTTACTGTGAAGGAAAAATCGTGAGCACTACACACACCTGCGAAGTAATTCAAAGGTTGTGTGTGAAGTTGACCAACCCGCACTGGGCCAGCGTGGTTGACTAAGGCCTGTTCACCCTGATTTCAGGGTAGGCTCGGGCCTCTCGGTGGGGACATATCATGTTAGTCATGTTATATCACAACTCTTATCGATCACATAACAATCCTGTTTACCAACAACTAAGTCAGTGGTTCGACCAGCTTATTATCAGTTCTGTTATCACGAATGATTCAATGAACAGCCTCTATCTGACACGCAACATTGATCGCTACTAATAGTACCTACTACATGTTAATAGTAGTAGTTTTGTAAAAGGTCAATAGTAGGTACAAAATAAATGTTAGTGTGTTTGTCAGGTAATATATCCATTTATTATTCGAAATGACATTAGGATTTAAATAATGTATCATCACTACATAGTATAAAACAAAGTCGCTTTCTCTGTCCCTATGTCCCTATGTATGTTTAAATCTTTAAAACTACGCAACGGATTTGGATGCAGGTTTTTTAAATAGATAGAGTAATTCAAGAGAAAGGTTTATATCTATAATACATGCATAATATACTTAAGGATAACCCACAACAACCATTTTCCCGTGCGAAGCCGGTAGCTAGTTAAAAATAAAACAACTTTCAGAATGATTCATGTAGTACATTATGTGTAAAAGTGCTCCCTCACTGGGAGTATTCAAGTGTACTGTAACATTATAGATTCGTCTTTGAGCATTACATTACAATAATACCTACCTGACTGACCTCGGTTCTCCTCCTTCACTGATGTAATGCTCAAATCTGTAACGTTACATTACACGCGAATGCTCCTAGTGAGGGAGCACCTTTAGTTTCCAAAATGTTTGTATATTTGTAAATAGGAGTACCTATTTGATGTTAGCGCCAAGGATGTTATAAGTTACTACCGGTAGTGCTCGGTAGTGTTTATAATATAACATTCTTGGTCCCAAGAGCTTTGCAGTAATTTACTGCTGTCCATTTAAACATTGTGACAGCAAAAACATTTAAAAAAAACAAACGGGGTAAGCTAAATAAAACGGCGTTTAAAAAACAAAACACCGCAAAAAACAATACGACTGTAAAAATGCATCTCACTTTTTTTTGAGAATTTCTCTTTTCAAATTATTTTTAAACTAGCTTTCCGCCGCGGCTCCGTCCGCGTTAACGCGGTCGTTGGGTCCCTCTAATATGGTTGAGCCCGGCGATGGCTGTCCCATACGTCAAACCCGTGAACGTGGTGCTGCTTGGGGGGACTGGTCTGCTCTAGTCGATTGCCGATTGTTTTATTGTTTGTATAGTTTAGTTTTTCTACTTTGACTGGTTGCCTTCCTTTAATTTCATATTTCGGCTGCACTCTTTGTTATATTAATCAAATTGTATAAAATAATAATTACCTATGTAAAAATATTTTGAAAAGATGCAACGCCTGTGGAGTTTCTTCCGGCGGGTTCTTCTCCACAGAAGACAGCCAAATTGTGAACCCGCCCTGACGTCAAAAAATGATTTGTGAAATCTTACTTTGAATAAACACTATTTGACTTTGACTTTGACTAACAGTTTTTTCCCGTGGCAATGAGGCATTTTCCCGCGGTAAAAGGTTGCCTATGTTTCTTAGAGTGAATGTAGCTTTCTAAAGGTGAAAGAATTTTTGAAATAGGTTCAGTGGTTTTTTAGTTTATTCATTACAAACATACACACCCACAAAAATACAAATCTTTCCTGTTTATAATATTAGTATGACATGTAAATCATACATTTTTGAAACCCTTACCTAAAACCGCGCTCTTACGAGACCGTCGCGTCGCAGTATTCCAAAATAAACCAAGTTTTCTTTCTTTCCAGACTGAAGCATTAAGCCGCTGGATCCAGCGTTGTCACTAGATCGTCGTGCAAGCCCAGCCGCTCGATGATTGCGTGTGTGCGCTGTGACAGCTGACAGGAGCTGAGACACGTGATGTCCACGAAGAAACACTCGCCGCAGCCTAGTGAGTCATCATCATCATCATCATCTGTAGACGTCCACTGCTGGACAAAGGCTTCCTAAAGATCTCCACAAACATCGGTCCTGGCACTAACACCTGTTTTTTTTACCTTTTCTTGTGTCGAAAAAGTACAACAACGAATCAAGCTTCACCGGACTTGTCGGCCATCACGACGTCTTCCGGCGCGCATGACCGCTATAGACGCCCGCCAACGGAAAAAAAGAACTAGCAATTGTCTACAGTCCGTCAAGGCTTCGTACTCAAGTCCGGTGAAGCTTGATTGGTCAAGTCCGGTGAAGCTTGATTGGTCGTACTTTTTCGCCACAAGCTAGGTCAATTTTAAAAAAGCTTCCTGTTTTATAAAGGAAAGTATTTTGATGTTATTAAACAACGGCTTTGAGTAACTTTCTTAGATCAACTTTTTCACCAAATAAGACATTCATACGTATAAAAGCCCGTCAGGAATAAAGCGAATAGAAGAACCGCAATCTGTAACCTTAGTATGTAAGAAAGCAGCGACAAGCTCGAGAAGCTGTCAAACGCGACATAGTGACATTAGAGCCATAGTGGTTCTGTCAATATGTCGCGTCTGTCGCTTCGTACGTAGTAAGCCTACAGCTATTGGTGAGAACTTCTACAAGCCGCTAGAGCTCTACTCGGAGCTCTATGACGGTACTTAGCTCCTTGCTCCCAAACAAAATTGACATTTTACTCCTAAGAGCAGGGAGAATCTGCGCGCTTTGCTCTTTCTTGTTTTACTCAACCGGTTTGTATGGAGAAGCCATTTTTTACTTTTCAAATGTCTTTGGAAAAGTTGATTAAAAAGCATAATATGATGAGTTGTGGCCTGTTTAGCACTGTTTGGCACACACACGTTTTGTTTTTACTTTGGTTTTTATTACCTAAATTACTGTGTTATTTTATGTCTGCAACTTGTTTATCAATGTATTCTTTTGTTTTTCTGTGTGTGTTAATTTGCTGAATAAACTTTTAACCTATCTATCTATCTAGTAAGTCGTCATTTGTATAGGTCTTTTTCTGGCCACAATAATTTAAATCGTTGTCGGTCTGTTTATGTTTTATTCGTTTTTACTAGTTTTTTGTCACTTTGCTGAGTGAAAAATCCCTTTTCCTTTTACGAACTCTATTCGCCTGTTACTACACTGTGTAGGGTTTTGATACATAGAAGAAAAACAGATGTCGAAACAAACAGAACAGAGAAAAACAAACAGAAGTCGATATACTTTCCAAAGCAGAAGCCAGCACATGTGGTTGGACAGACATTCGCACTACAAAATTCAACCCTACCACTACAAAATACGGGCGCTCTCAAGGTCAACTTGTCCAACCGCATGAGCTGGCTACTGTATATGCCATATTAAGATCATTTAGCACAATCCAATTCAGGTATATGCTACATTTTTATACAGCATTTTGCACCATTTCTATTTGTCCGTAAAAAGCGGTTTAAATGTTTACCGGGCATGCAAGATTCAGCATTGTATAAGCCCAAGTTTAAGCCTAATTTGGTGGTTTCATCTTAAATAACAATTTCCGGAGCAAAATTAACGAAATGGCAAATAAATCTGGATGCCGAGGATAATCCTCTTAGTGGTATGTAATATAATTTATGTCGAGGTCGTTAACACGATAATTTACCTGATGGCGTAAACTTCTTGTAAAATAGAAAGCAAAGCAAAGAGTAAATGATATCTTACTTTATGAAATACTAGGTTTAGAAATTTTTCCCGTGAGAATTAGGTATTTTCCCGCGGTAAAAGGTAGCGTATGTGTTGTTTTGATGTATAAGCTATATTATTGTAAAGTTTCATTAAAATCCATTTAGTAGTTTTTGCGTGAAAGAGTAACAAACATACATCCATACTTTCGCGTTTATAATAATAGTGGGATATATATAACAATGCGTGTAGTTTTTTTCCTAAGACACTCCCAAACACACAGTAATTTTAATCTGACAGTTAGTATGGAAAAACCAAAAATAAAATTTTGTATCCGTTTTCGAAAAATGAGAGAACTCGAAAAGAAGAGTTAACGAAAGTTTCTCATTGACTAAGCATGTTCTCTTAGTTTTTGGTAAACCACGATTTAGCCCCATTAGGTAGTCATTCCAGATTTCGCAAAGGTATTACTGGTTTCTTAAAGAATTAAGAAACAAAGTTATATAAAAAAATACATTTCTGAAATAAATATAATTTAGAAGACCGACAAAAATATATATTTGGGGAAATCGAAGTCAATTTCCACTACGAGCCTACTGGAGACTTGAACCAAATATAAACTAGGCTAAAGTTGCCATCCCCTCGCTATCCCAATGAATAAAATATGTCTGCTTGGAGTAGTCTGCTGCAAATTTTATATCAGACATGAGGATTAGGCACAGACAGGGAAGCAGACTAAACATTCTTGTAATACAAAGAATGCCGCGTGGCATGAATTTCCACTTGAGCTACATAAGTTTTGTTGCTTTTCTAACATGATTGGTAATATTTGGAACAAAAATAGTAAAGTACTATACTTATGAATGTGAAAGAGTACTTCAATATACAAACACCCGCAATAACTGTTTATAAATATATTAATATTGTAATTCAAAAATAAGCTACGAGTGAAAAGTTGCCACGCGTTCTAAGTATGTAATGTTAATTACTTTGGTCTGATTCCCTTTATATGTCTGTAGGATTAGGGCTCGAAAAACGATTACTTTATATCAGTAAATATTATCCGTAATCGAATTTCAAATAAATTCCTATCATACTCCCTGCTTTTTGGCGAGAAAACCCGTGTAAAAATGTCTGTTAGTGAACTTAATAAGGTACCTATATATTGCCGTCGAGAAAAATAAATAGCCTTGTCATATAGTAGAATTTAGAAGTAATTTTATGATGAAAATTGTTATCAGAAATATTAAAAGAAAAGCTTGTGGCACCTCCAGAGCAGGTGTTTTACTGATCTGGTTTCAATATGGATGATGGATGACTGTCAGCATCTTTTTACTTTACGATAATATTATGCCAAAAACGATAAATTGTATGGGAAGTCGAAGGATGTTAACTACGGCAAGTCTCTTTTTTTTTTCTTTTAATTGACCTATGCTTGTGTCGAAAAGGTACGACCAATCAAGCTTCACCGGACTTGCGGGGGAGTGGAAGACTCTACCCCAAAAAAAAGTCATATACCAACGCGTCTAGGGGCGGCTCAAGGGAGCCTCGGACCACCGCCTAGCGCGTTGATATTGAAAAACATCGTGAAGGAGACGAGACGCCTGAGGGGCTCCGTCTCTGATTTTCAATTTTGGTTCTGGCCGCGCCCCCGCCGGCGGGTGCGGGCGTTGTTACCTGAAGGGTAATTATTACCTGAAGGGTATTTACTACCAGAAGGGCATTCTGTAAGGTGTAATCTAAATTCTTTGACTGCTTTAACTGCATCTGTGATTTCGTCGTCACGTTCGGAAAGGATATGTTTGGGACGGCGGCGGAACCGCGTAGTGGGGTGCGGGAAATAGCCCGTACACTTGACAACATACGGATTGGGATGGGAAGGGCCTTCATCAAAGTAGCGTTTGGATGCTTCCTTCATGAAGCCACTAATGGAAAGGAGTTCGGTATCGACATGAAGGTCGATGTTACGAACGAACCAAGGACAACCAGTAGCCCGGCGGAGGAACCGGTTTTGAATAACTTGAAGCTTATGGATATGCGTGGGCGCAGAGTGCGCAAAGACTACGCTGGCGTAAGTCATGATAGGACGGATTCCTAAACAGATGCGCCGATTTTGATCTAGTTTTTTTTGTTTGCAAGGTGCCACAATCGAGAGTGTTCTTATCTATGATCCAAGAAAATATCTTCAGCCATTTGAAGATTATCAGCTCTTTTCTAGTTGTTAAAAGGATCAAGTAACGGTTTTGTGTCGAGGTTATTATAGTTTTTAATTTAATGTTATTAGAGTTGCGTCAGAAAGGTGACCCCGATTCGTAATTCAGATACCACTGGGACACAAACAGTGCTATCCTACCTAACCTACATTGCTCTGGACAAATATTTCAGCGTACTGACTATATATCGCTATATCGTTCCCTGTGGAACTGTTTCTGTTAATACAAATAGAGCGTCACGCCACGTTTGTATATCTACTTACTGTACACACAAAACGTAGCTTTGTTCAGTGAAGTAATTGCTATAGCGTGTGTTAGAAACTGTAAATAATTGTGGCTATATTATGACTATAGAGCAGTTGTTTTATGTTTCTTGTCAGGCTGGCTTCAGATTTTAAGATTCCTGACTGAATGAAGGTACTTACACAAAATATATTTAAACATCTTGAATGAACAATCTCTATCAAGAATTTCAAGATGTTTTTAACCCCCGACGAAAAAGAGGGTTGTTATTAATTGTGTTAAAAACGCGTGTGTCTGTCTGTCTCTCTGTCTGTGGCATTGTAGCTCCTAAACGGATGCTCCGATTTTGATCTAGTTTTTTTTGTTTGCAAGATGTCACAATTGAGAGTGTTCTTACTATGAACCAAGAAAATATCTTCAGCCATTTGAAGATTAGAAATTAGCTCATTTCTAGTTGTTGAAAGTATCAAATAAAGGATTTGTGGCGGGAGCTTTTAAATTTTTAATTAAATTTTACACAGACACCTGTTCAACGTGTTTTAAACAGGTAAATCTTTTTGTGGTTTAAAAGACTGTAATTGTTTAACCGTGTCAAATATAATACCATGTAATAAATGAATAACCTTTGAGTTCAAAATGTGTGAGTATTGAATCACATTTGTCAGAAAGTGGTCCCTTTATTTCCCAAGGGAGAATTTTCATCATTTAAGTTGAAAATCTTTCATTGCTCAAAAGATCCTCTCCAAGGATTTACCGGTGAAAATATATTTTCTTTCTAAAATCCATTATTGGCTTTTTGTACTTAATAAACATTTGGTCCTACTTAGAGTGGAATTGGTCTGATTTTAGTTCGAGTTTCTTCTTAATAAAAAAAGACAAAGTTTCCATCATCATTATCATCATCATGATCATCTTTCAGCCTTTAGACGTCCACTGCTGGACAAACAACACTATTACTAACTTCTTATTCGACGACCCCGTAGCCTAGTTGGTAGTACGGCCTTCGAAGCACAGGGTGGCGGATTTGAATCCCGCCCAGGGCAAACATTCGTGTGATGAGCACTTGTGTTTGCCTTGTGTCTGGATGTTTTGGGACTGGAGTTAGAGTTTGGCTAGGAAATAAAATATAGGCGCTATTCAGCTGATTGATAGTTTCTCTTGAAGCTGATTGGTCCGCCAATAAACTACCGATGGGTACCTTTAGGCACTCTCGAATATGTAATTAAATAATTGCTTTATTCAACTATCTGATATTATGGTGACGTGAAAAATCAATCTATGTATTGCCATGCCAATAAAGATAATGAAATACCTATTAAAAGTTGCAACAAATAAAACTAAATCGAACAACCTTATGGTGGCCATAATAATAATCATAATCATAATCATATAATTTATTGCTTCATGTGGTGTTACAAAGGTCGTAGGTACAAGTAAAATATGGTCCACACATGACCCTGCAAGGGCACTGCAAACATAACAGAATCAACTCCTCAACGGCCTTTAGTTCCACGTTCTAATGGGCGGGGAACATTTCTAGTGAAACGTGCCCTGCCCATTACCACAATAAAAAGATAAAGTACCTGAACCTACTATTAGGTATTCTGTGCCTGAAAGTAGGTAATTAGGATCAAAACGGATACTAACGCTTCCACATGTTTAGAAGCAAAAGGTAGTAAACGCACTTATAGCCTGTATTGTGTTTGCAATACAATAACGGTACTTACTAGTAATAACATCTGTCATTAACAGTAGCACGCAATGTATCGTGTTAGGGCTCTAATTTAGATCCTGTTGCGCCAACGCTGTATTTTAATGGTCTGTTCTAGTTTTACAAAAGTGCATTTCGAGTTGAAAAGCAATTTTTATGAAAGGCAAAATACTATTAAATAATACAATGACTATAGTATAAGTAAATTGGGTACGATAATTTTCTCGCCATTACGAAATAATATTTTTTTTTGGAATGGTTTTTTTTGAGGTATAACTAATATTTTATTACCAATTTTTTTGAACTGTTTACAAGTAGTGTAGTTATTTCCCATGAGTTAATTCACCTAGTTATAAGTTATCAAAGCGAAGGAAAATTGTATTACTAAATTAAGTTTAACCTATAACTTTTTACATGTTGAAGAATAAATAAGGTATTTTACCTATAACTTATCAATTTCATCCGAATCTGTTTAGGCCATAGGATGAATGCTGGACTAATGACAAACATCTTTACCTTTGTGTATAATATTAGTGAATCTTGGTTCATCTTTTTAAAATATAGAACACACTCTAGATTAATCAAATACGTACCGCATTAATAATATATCTTCTTCTCATACAACTTTCTATCAAATATTACTTATTAAATGAACTAGCCGGCCATTCCATGAGGCGTATTGGATAAAATATTTGCTATTTGGTTTATTACATTTTCAAGATACACCCTGTTGATTCTTAACCACGGATTTTTCTATTGAATAATCTAATAACGTTTTTGTGACACCTTTTATTAAAAGGTTTCTTTATCATTATAATATTCTCTTCTTTATTGCTTTTATAACTTAATGGGAAGTCTCGGTATTTTTTTAACAATAAGTAAATATTTATTTAGAAAACGTCTTTTATTGGCTTGAAACTCACGATGTTTTCCTCTCGATTGGAAGTAGTAGAAAAAAATACGGGTCTGGAATTGAATGTAGACTTCACAGAATTAAACATAATTTGTCTAACTTTACTCTAGTGTATAATACTACTTATTTATTATTATTAATATTTTTTATGTATTAAACAAAATCATTACATCGATTATTCGATAGAAAGCAATATAAAATCCCTGAATATACGAGTATATCTAGCCAGAGAGATAAGTTATTTTTGAACCACGGGCTATTCGTTATCTTTGTAAGCAGTTATGTACTATATTTTGTATCTTCACTACATAGTATAAACAAAGTCGCTTTCTCTGTCCCTATGTATGCTTAAATCTTTAAAACTACGCAACGGATTTCGATGCGGTTTCTTTTAATAGATAGAGTGATTCAAGAAGAAGGTTTATATGAATACATGCATAATATACCTAGGGATAACCTACAATAACCATTTTCCTGTGCGAAGCCGGGGCGGGTCGCTAGTATTCTATAAAGTTCATTTCTAAAATAAAGTACGTCTTAAATATCCCTAAAACTAGCAGTAAATCCCATCTATTTGTAAATCCTCATATTATCAGGCTTATAAATAACGCGTGCGAATTGCAGAAGAGCGAGGACGATTTACGAGTCCCATAACTTATCCCCCATTTCTCATGATACAGTATAGGCGAAATGAAATGTTCGCAGTAAAGGGTGAAGACTGAAGGTGCGAGAGTTTTTATTTGATCGGATAAAAGGGGTACGGGTTTCATACAATGTTTATATTTAGAATGGATAAAGGTATCTGTCTATAGGATCTTTTATGGTCAAAATAAAAAATATATAGACATATAAATAATGTGTTCTTTAGATGGATAAATGCTTATGTCATCTTATCATGTTTGAGAAACACTTATTACGTTCTGATCTGACGTCATTAGTGTTTTTTAAAAGTCTCTGATGAATAAAAAAAAAACTTTTTTATCCTTTCACGCTAAATTGATGAACATTTATAATTTTATATATTTTTTATTAAGGGGCTCCCCTATGCTAAGTGGCGCCGCCATCCGTTAAAAAATAATAACTCGCGAAGTATACATTTTTTATAAAATCCGGACGGTCATTTTAAAGATTTGGTGCTATAGTATATATAGCGGCCATAAACTGTATTTATTATAGTCCGCTGTAGTTACAAATAGAAAATTTGCTAAAAACGGCCACTTTTGGCAAATTTTCTATCTGTAACTTCATCGAACTCAAACTAACAGAGTTGATGGCTTCTATATATCCTAAAACACCAAATCTTTAAAATGACCGTCCGGATTTTATAAAAAATGTATACTTCGCGAGTTATTATTTTTTAACGGATGGCGGCGCCACTTAACATAGGGGAGCCCCTTAATAAGAACATTTATAATTTTCTACGCGAGAAAGAGTAAAGGGCAGAAAAGCCATCTAGTTCATTAAAAAAAATGTTTTTATGGAATATTCCCTACCGCACTAAACAAAACCTACTATCAAATTTTTGAAATTAAAATTATAACCAGGCGGTCTCTGACTGAAGATTACGGGATGTTAAGCATGTAATCTAACTTAGCCACTTTGGACGTCACAGGATTAAAGGATTTTCAAAGCTCTAATAATACGGTGTGAATTCTAAAAGCTTCTTGCAGTTAAGTTCTTCAGTCGAAAGTTGAAAGATAATTAAGTGGTTTTTAACTGACTGAATTGTGTTTAGTTAAGAATACTTAAAACATACATCTATTTTTATTTATTTATTTATTCAAACAAGTAAACTTCACAGCCAACATAAATAAATTACAAAACTAATTTACAAACTTAAAAAGCCAATTACGAAGTCTAACAAATTACAATTTGCTGGTAGCATCTGCCTTATTATTATACTTTTTTTTTTTAATACTATTTTATGTTTTTCATAAGGTATTACTCACTGTTTTTATACATAAATAAATCAACATGCAAGGGAAATCATGCGTAGATATAAAAGTAAAACTAAGTATGTGTGATATCTTTAGGTGTGTGTGTGTTTGTGTGTGTGTGTGTGTGTGTGTGTGTGTGTGTCTATTTATTTATATACTAGCTGTCCGCCCGCGGCTATACGCCCGCGTTGTTTTTTTTTTTCGTTTTTTATTTTTTCTTACCTTTTAAACCTTCCCTGGACTTTCATGAATATTTCAAGACCAAAATTAGCCAAATCGGTTCAGCCGACTAACAAACAGCAATCCATTTTTATATATAAGATTTCTTTTTTACATGTACAAAGGGTGTTATCGAGGTTTTTGTTTTTTCTGGTCAGGTTTTGCCTACTACACACTTCGTAGACAGTGTCTACGAAAGTGCTACGCGTCGTAGCAGAAGGCTACTACGACAAGTATCACACTTGAAAATGTTTGTGAGTGTGTATGTTTGTTACTTCTTCACGTCTAAACTGCTGGAGCGATTTTAATAAAATTTGATATGGAGTTAGCTGCCACCCTGGATTAACACATAGGCTACCTTTTACCGCGGGAAAATACCTCATTCCCGCGGGAAAAACTGTTTACGCGGAGCCGCAGGGCGGAAAGCTTGTAAAAAATAATACTAACTCTAATTCTAGAGAAAGAAAGAACATTGTCATAACAACTCTATTGATTCAATTAAGGGGCTCTACCACGATAAGTGGCGCCGCCACCCTGTAAAAAATAATATCTCGGAAAATAATCAATTTTTCAAAAATCCGGTCCACAAAACTGGAGTCGGGGTGCTGTAGGATATATAGAAGCTATTAACTTTATTTATTGTATCTCGCTGTAGTTAGAGATAGGAAATTTGCGAAAAACGGCCACTTTTCGCATTTTTTCTATCTATAACTACATTGAACTATAATAAACATATGTGATTGCTTCTATATATCCTACAGCACCCCGACTCCAGTTCTGTGGACCGGATTTTTGAAAAATTGATTATTTCCCGAGTTATTATTTTTTTCAGGATGGCGGCGCCACTTAGCATGGTAGAGCCCCTTAATATTAAGTGTCGTCAGTCAGCGTAAAGTGACATAATGATAAAATGAAAACGATGAGAAAAGTATGAAGGACGTAAATGACGACGGCAATGAAAACCTTTGACCTTTGATATTGATGTTATAGAAGCTAAAATAATAATTGTAACATAGCGTAGCTGCCACCGTTTGCCTATCATATCATAATCATAATAATATTATAAAGAGGAAAGATTTGTATTTTTGTGTGTGTGTATGTTTGTAATGAATAAATTCAAAAACTACTGTTCCCATTTCAAAAATTCTTTCACCATTAGAAAGCTACATTCACCCTGAATAACATAGGCTACCTTTTACCGCGGGGAAATACCTCATTCCCAGGGGCAAAACTATTAACGCGGGTGGAGCCGCGGCGTAAAGCTAGTTAAATATAAATGGAACAAATTGAGCTCTTCATAAAATATTTCTTTACTTGTTGTTCTTTAGAAAGTTTCAAAATGAAATTCAAGTACCACTTTTTGTATTTCTATTCTTTCTTAGTTGTGTAGAATTATGTTTTGTCTGTACCTAAATAAAATAAAGTGTCTTTGTCAAACTAATAATTGCCTATGTTGTATTCTAATACTGGATTAAGGTATATTTCTTGATCGAGAGATATATCCATATACCCACTTTTGGCATACCTACGGGTTATGAAATTATTTTTGGTTATACAGGTGAACGAACACTGCGGTCTTTGTCTTGTGTTCAGACAATATCTGAAAATAACCTGCTTATCACAAAAACAAATTAGAATGCATTGAGTTCTTGTCTAAAAAATCTTCTATAAATTTTCATACCAGATATTTTAAACAACCGTTCAACATGGTGTATAATTTTTTTTTATCATCATCATCATCTCAGCCGAAAAACGTCCACTGCTGGACAAAGGCCTCCCCCAATTTTTTTTATAATTAGACCTAATTATTTTTAACACATACTATATAATATTAAATATTTTTGGATTCAAAGAAAATAATACCACAGTGTTTTATCATCCCCAAAAGGCGGACTAAGGCATCTATTGATAGCCAAAGTTTGTCAGCTAACGACTTCCTAACTCCGTCGCAATGTGCACGTTGGGTTAGTTTCGCCCATTAGTGGGACAAGTTCTCGTTTTCATTGCGAAGGTCAAGCTGTAATCTCATTGTTCTTCCTAGTTTGGTAGCTTCAATAAGGGTTACGTATCTTTGGGGTACTATTTAAAGCCTTTTTAATAAACTTGTCGCACCCGCGGCTCATCTCATCACGGTCCTTGGCGATTGCAGTTTGTAGTACGGCTGCTAGATTGTAGAACAACGCACTTGTGGTAAAATAAGAACACAGAGCTTACACTTCTTAACTTATATTTATTTTCATGTAAACGGAGCTGAACTTTACAAATATACACAAATTTCTAGTAAATCGGCCGTTAAGGCCTGAAGCGAAGGGAAAACCAAAGAACAAAAGGATGACGTATGAATGACGAATGAATTCCAAAATTTAATATTGGAATTTAGACGAGAAAGAAATTGATAAAATAATTTTTAACAAAAAAGAAAACGACTTCAAACAGTAAACTAAAAAGCAAAAAATAAATTTACTTCGCTCAAAGTAATACGTATCTTCATTTAGTTAAATAGAAATGATTAAATAATTATTTTATAATATTGAAGTCGGTGCCAAGTTTTTTTTGTAGTCGTTTAAAAATGAGGTTACAAAGCACCTAGTTACAAACTAGATCTTGTAACAGTCTATTACTACATTAAAGCCTCTTTCTAAGAAGGGAGGTGTTGCCGAAATCCCCACGCTTAGCTAGCGGGTTGGGGTTTGGGGATCACAGTTGTTGTTGATAGATGAGGTGAACGCTGCTTCCCATTCCCTAAATATTTCCTTCAGTCGCTTAAAATCCCTAATACCCGTGTTTAATGTTAGATGCATAAAATTTGGAATTCGGCTTATAAATTGCCAAAATTTATTGATTCTGTGGCGGCACGAAGTTCGCCGGGTCGGCGAGTAGAAAATAAAAATGAGATGGTTTTGTAAAACTATACCACTAAAGTGTCCTACGTTTTCAAAATTCAGTTTAATTTTACACGTCCGTCTCTAAGTCACCAATTTAATACGTGTACCAAAATATAGCTCGATAAATGTTTCTGATTTCTGACTTCAGATTTGCTTTCTGAAGTACCAACGAAACCCTAAAAATAATACCTTCGCAACGAGGCAACTACCGTAGCACCTGATAGTTTATTTATAGCATGGATTAGCCTCCCGAAACAAATAGAAGAGGATAAAAGTCAAGCTGCGTGATAGTTCTATACATTTCCTTTATCGTATGGGACAGGAAGGGACAAGAGATTGAGAAGGGACTAAAGGGCAGCAGGATACGTCACGCGTAATACTCCACTTACATAATTTGTGTTTCTGATTGTGGTGAACCAGGTTTGGTTTCTTTATTCCTATTATAAACTAGCTTTCCGCTACGCCTGCGTTAACAGGTTTTTCCTTAAGAAAGAAGTATTTTCCTGTGGTAAAAAGTAGCCTATGTGTAATTTTGATGTATAAGCTATATTATTGTAAAGTTTCATAAAAATCCGTCCAGTATTTCCAGAGATTAACGTGTAAATACAAACATACAGATTTACAGGATATCACTACATAGTATAAAACAAAGTCGCTTTCTCTGTCCCTATGTCCCTATGAATGCTACGCAACGGATTTTGATGCGGTTTCTTTTAATAGATATAGTGATTCAAGAGGAAGGTTTATATTATAATACATGCATAATATACTTAGGGATAATCCACAATAACCATTTTCCTGTGCGAAGCCGGGGCGGGTCGCTAGTTAGGTATATTATGCTGATAACGAACAAGGAATATAATGGTCTACCCTATTGTTTCAGAGCGTTCGGAGGCGCTGAGCGGCCGCCTCTCCAAATCAGCTTCGGAGCTCTCCTGCGCCCCACCTCAGTCCTCACCCCCGCGCGCCCGCTCCGCGCACCATGCCCCCCTCTCCATGGTGCATCGGACGCACCACTTCTTTACCAACCTCAAGGTAAGTGATGGATTTCTGAACGGCGCTGCTCATTTCCTTTGGTTTAACTCACACTAGCGCAAAGTTTTTTTTATTTTTGAATGGATCCGCGGCCAGAACCAAAATCAAAATTGAAAATCAGAAACGGAGCCCCACATGCGTCGTCTCCTTCACGATGTTTTTCAATATGAACGCGCTAGGCCGTGGTCCGAGGCTCCCATGAGCCGCTCGTCTTTTTTTGGGGTAGAGTCTTCCTCTCCCTCGCAAGTCCGGTGAAGCTGGTCGTACCTTTTCGACACAAGCATAGGTCTATTCAAAAAAAAAAAAAAAGACGCGGACGGACCCAAAGGGTTCCGTCTTTTGATTTTGATTTGACCGCTCCCCCCCCCAGCGGCGGGTACGGTCATTGTTACCTGAAGGGTAACTGTTACCGGAAGGGTATTGCGCAGAGTCGAAGCGATGCGATGCGTCATATTTTTCCACCCACAACATATTCATCATATTAAAAGCTATCAGTCTGGAAGAGGTTATTTAGCCAATGAGAGTCGCAGTGGTATTTGGGATGATTTTCTCCCAAAGTCTCTCCCGCGAATCATGATGATCATAACTCTGTCATCCTCAGAGTCGCTGGCAGCGCAGCAGAAGCAAGGAGCGGTGTCCAGCAGGAACTGCACTGTCATTGGCTCCTGACAGCAGTGGGACGGAGTACGCTGAAAGCTCGGAGAGTACGCCGGCTAACTCGCCCAAGCACCGCGGCAGAGGACGACATAGAGGTTAGTCGAGAATCGAGTCTTTTAACGTGTGGTTTTCATCTCAGAACCAGTCTCCATTAAAGGAGCGGTGTCCCGCACTGTCATTGACTCTTGGACAGTTGACAGGACGGTATAGGAGTTAGTCGAGAATAGAGTATTTTTACCGTGTGGTTTTTTTTTTTAATTTGCCCATGCTTGTGTCGAAAAGGTACGACCAATCAAGCTTCACCGGACTTGTACCGTGTGGTTTCCAGCTTGGAATTATGAACTTACAGAACGGTTTCCATACTCCATTCGAGCCTATAACCAGTTTCTGTTAAAAAAATATAGGTGGCGCTTTCTAACTACAATCGATTTACCTGTGCTTGTGTTGCAAAAGTTGACGAATCATGATTCAACGGACTTGAATCATGATTCGTCTTGAATGATTTCATTATTATCCTAGAATTTGAAAAAAGTTCTTAAGTTTGAAAGACAAGGAAAATTTTCACAGCAGACGTAAGACTTCTGCGAACTGCAATGTAATAAATGCGCGACAATCCAAGACGTCGAAAATTTATCGCAGTACTTAATCAGTTACCTACTATGAAGACTTCTAATTTCAAAGCTTGCTTGGGGGGACTGGTCTACTCTAGTCGATTGCCGGTTGTTTTTTGGTTACTTAATTTAGTTTTTCTACTTTGACTGGTTGCCTTCGTCTAACTGCATACTTCGTTTGCACTCTTTGTTATATGAATCAAATTGTATAAAATAATATTTTTTGTAAAATAGTTTGAAAAGATGCAACGCCTGTGGAGTTTCTTCCGGCGGGTTCTTCTCCACAGAAGACAGCCAAATTGTGAACCCGCCTCGACGTCGAAAAATGATTTGTAAAATCTTACTTCGAATAAAACATATTTCATTTTCATTTTCATTTTCATTCAAAGTCGTAATTATTCTTGGACAATAAAATGAGGGGATGGCTAAAAAGGCCGCCGCTAGGGACCGATCTGCTAAGGCTGTAAATGGGACGAGTCTTAAATTGCCCAAATGTTGAACCTTTCTACTGCTTTACCAATAGAAAACACTTTATACTTTACTAGCTTTCCGCGCCTTAATTTTTTTCCCGTGGGAATGAGGTTTTTTTTTTATTTCTCTCCGTTAGAACCATCTTTGGACTTCAACGAACATTTGATAAAAAAATAATTGGTAAAATTGGTACAGGCGTTGTTGAGTTATGCGCTTATCAACATGCGATTCATTTTTATATTCGTTCGTTCGTTCGTTAACAGCTCATATATATGTCCCCACCGAGGGGCTCGAGCCCACCCTGATACCAGGGTGAATAGGCCTTAGTCGACCACGCTGGCCCAGTGCGGGTTGGTCAACTTCACACACAACCTTTGAATTTCTTCGCAGGTGTGTGCAGGTTTCCTCACGATGTTTTCCTTCACCGTAAGAGCGTCGAATAAACGTACATATGAATTCGAAAATCGAAAACACATTGGTACGTGCCGAGGTTTGAACCATCGAACTTCGGAACGGAAGTCAACGGGCCTAGCCACTTGGCCACCGACGCTCTATAGACATTTATCTAAGCGCACGGGAGTGCGCAGGCCAAGTTCCAGCAACAAGCCACGCGCATGCCGTGCACTATTTACACGAACCGTTTCGACCCACTTTTGACCCCCCTGTAGCTCAGTGCCTATAGCAAATACAGAGATAAAATTTATACCTACGTAGTTATATACTAGTACTAAAGCAGTATGCCAAATTTCATAGATATAGCTTCAGTAAATTCTGAAATATAACCCTGTGAAAATAGCTAATTTTGGCACTGACTGACTCACTCACTGACCGGTAATCAAAATGTTTAGGCCACTTCCAATTGTCCTAGCCTTATGAAATTTGGCACACAGGTCGTGTGTTATATGTAGATTAACAAAAAATTAAGAAATTTAAGAAAGTTGGCTTAATTGAATATCGAATTTATAATAAAAATATTTCTAAACAAGTGGTACAATGAGAATACGATGAGGAGAGGGGGGAGAGGGCAGGGGGGGTATAAAATATATTGTCATGTATTCATAATAATACACTGTAGCGCTTGTTATAAGACGTGATAACCTTGTCACATCGTGCAATTTTTATTATTCTTAATTTATCGAAAGAGACCGTTGTAGAAAGATTAATAATGTGCGCTTGTATAAAAAAAAAACGACCAATCGAGCTCTGAATACTGTAAACATTAGGAATGAAGATTGGCTAAGTACGATATGTATATTATCTTAATTGTTGACAAATTTTTAAATGCATCGTGTACAGTAGCCAGCACATGCGGCTGGACATAATGACCTTGGGAGCGTCTTTATCCTGTAGTAGTTGGAGCGAAAATCGTGGAGCGAATATCCAGCCGCATGTGCTGCCTACTGTACCTATTTTATTTATATTATAATATAAATTTGACCGATGTACTGAATGTCATTTAATTTAACTATCAACTATTTAATACGTAAACACTTGACTTATAGATACGACTAAAACAAAAAAAATATTTGAGATTTAAAATAATATTGCCCGCTACTCCAAAGTTGTTTCATGCAAACAAATTCGCGATCGCTACAACCAAAGAGATTTGAAGAGCCAGCTTCGAAGCTGGCTCTTCAAAACTCTTTGGCTACAACGCTGTCACTAAATTTTACGTCATGTCACTTACGTCAAGTGTAGCGACGTTTGTCATTATTTAGAAAGGTTTAATAAGAAGATTTTATGACAAAAATCTATGTACGCTACGCAGTATTATAGAAGTTTTTTTTTTAATTTAATCTCGTGATAACCCTGACTTGCAGTTGTTTTTCTAAAAGAAGTAACTAGGTTGTCAAAATAAATTTGCTGCTTGGACGAATTACCATAGTTACACTATAAACAGGACTGCGGACTACCTAAATTTAAAAATGTTAAAGCCTACCCTATGTCATCTAATTAAGATTCAATTTAGGTTACCATCGTTGTCAGAGGCAGGGCGAGCAAAGTGAGAGGCACTAAAGAGTGTCGTGTCCCTTTCTAATACCAAAGAATATATAAAGAAATCACCTAAAAAAAAAACCTGAATCATCATCAGTAGTAAGAAAATATTTTCAAACTTCTTGGAAACTTCTTTTTGGTTATGTAACTGACAACAAATTGAATGTGAAATGTGTCATCATGACATGACGGCTTTTTACCTATGTAGTTTAACAGTTTCGGTTTATTTTAATTTTTCAATAATAATATTTATTTCAAAACGATTAAAAGCTGTTGTATTACAAATTGCAAAGAAGAATCATACGGTGGCTGCGGAATATCATTCCACGGGTAAGACAAAAAAATAATGTTTTGAATAACGATTGTTATGTTTGTCAATTAGGGTGACCATGACCACATGATATTGACCTCGCATTTAAATCCATAAAATTCCAGAACATGCTATAGTGCTGCACTAACTAGTGGCGTACGTACACAACCCGTCCTATCGATGACGCCAGAGTTGGAAAAAAAATGCCGCCGAGACGAGACGAGGGAGAGATTACTACAATCATTTAAGAAGCGTAAATTCTGCTTATAATTTGCTTGCCAGTCATACTTCCAAAGAATTAAATAGTTACAAATTTACGTCTCTATAGGAAATAAAGGTAATATTTTTTTACATCATTCACGTTTCATACAATGTTGGACCAAAAAAGTGAAAATGCCGGCCAAGAAGGACGTGTAATTTTCGGATAGAACACGTCGTAGTTTCTTTCTATATTTTTTTACTTTTTTTAATATTTTCTTTATATTTTTTTTTTTTCTAAATAATAAACAAAATAAAGTTGATGAATGATCATATATATGCATCATAATAATACTTCCATAATATATTTTTAATTATATTAAACAAATACATACTTAATCCAAGATTATTATAAGAATAAAAAAAATAGTTAAACTACATAAAATAAATAAATTTAATATATTATTCAATACAATATGACTACATGCGTCAAAATATTACTTTGCTATTAACATTTTTATTATATAATTAAACAATACAACCATGGGGTGCACAGGATTGGTGTCATAGTAAAAGAATACATACAGGAATTGTGTGTTCTACCCGAAAGTTGTACTTTTTTTGCTGGCGGGCACTTATACTTTTTTGGTCCATAATGAATGATACCCTTTCATCAGAATGTACAGAAGCCAGCTCATGCGGTTGGACATTCGCACTACGAAATTCACCCTTATTGCTACGGAATACGGGCACTCTCAAGGTCAACATGTCCAGCCGCATGTGCTGGCTACTGTACAATACTGAACATGTATTGTATTTAGTAGTTTATGAAAGACTAGCTTTTCGCTGCGGCTCCGCCCGTTTTTCATTACAAACATACACACACACACACACACACAAATACAAATCTTTCCTCTTCATAATATTAGTATGATGATTATGATGATGAACAATCAAATTTTTTACATATTTAAATATTAGTGTGATGTAACTTTATTGAAGACCCGTATTTTTTAGAAGCTAAATCTGTGTTTTTGGATGTAATTACTAGTTTAATATTGTAGTTGCTTTTTATTGCAGAAGAAAGAAAAACTGATAACTGTATTAAGCAATATTGTAATCCAGCCACAATCACAATCCGTCGAACATTGTGCGCCTAGTGCCTCACACGACTCTGGCGAGTTCGACGCCTACACACCTTCAGTCAAAAAGTCCTGCTCAAGTGTAAAAGAAGTAGCAATTCAGGCTGAAATAAAATGCAGTACTCTTTCAGAATAATTATTTTAGCGACAAGCCAAAGTATTGTCACAAAAGTTAAAAAGGACGCTCATTCATTTTATTAACTGGAGTGAGTTACCATAATAATAAGGAAACTTTAAATATGACGCTCTATATTTTAATTGTAAATATAATGAGTTACCATAATAAGGAAATCTTAAAAAAGGACGCTCTTTCATTTTATTAGTTAGCATAAGGAAACCATAAGGTGCATTTCCCCTTTTCAGGGTTTCGTACCTCAAAAACGAACAACGAATCTTCAGATGTATAATTTGCGAATTACCTATCTGCAGTGCTAGTTTTCTAAAACATTTAGTATCATTATGAACATTTTTCTATTTGTTGTAAAATAAATGATGGACATAAAATTAATGGGTACCTAGTTATTTATTTTATGTATGTTCAATTAACAATCTTCACGACGAGGAACGTATCTTCAATTTGCTTTTCTTATTATATTGATTTCGTAGGGATTGTCTAGTAAGCGTCATAGGACAACCAAGCTATTATTAGCTTTCGCTTAAGCGAAAAATATTTATTCTTACAAATGCACTGTGCGGTTTTAAATATCTAATAGTGTCGATTCTGCATAATAAATATCTTGTGGTCACCCTATTAGAAAGTGATGAAGTGACCCTGGATACACCATCCTGCTCTGCTCGCTTTTACGTCCTGTCAGCGCAGTCCTTGTTTATAGTGTAACTATGTTACTAAGTCCATGATTTGCTGCATGGAGTGTCCGGATGATTAAATATATTTATTCTGTGGTTAACAATGGACGAAGGCGTGGCACAAAAAGAAAAAAAAGGTACGATTTCTTCAAAAAAAGTATTCAAATCCCACCAAAAACATACCTGTTAAAAAGGGGGCGGCCAAGTTCCTATCGGCTAATTGTTCGCCTAAAAAAGGATTGAAATCCAATCCAATGCCAAGTTTAGATGCACTTTAAATTCGATCATAATCATCGTCATCAACAGCCTGATCCACTGGTAAACATTTGCCATTCCCAAGACTCGCAACCACATTCTAAATTTGAACTTGGCAGGTTAAATTAGTTTAATAAATAGATTAATTTAATTATTATATAAATAATAAATTGCTGAGTTTGCTGTCGACTCGAAAAGAAGAAATAATAAATTTAATTACCTATACAAATTAATTAAGTATTACGCACGAAAACCTGCCAAGTTCAAATTTAGAATGTGGTTGCGAGTCTTGGGAATGGCAAATGTTGACCAGTGGATCAGGCTGTTGATGACGATGATTATGATCGAATTTAAAGTGCATCTAAACTTGGCATTGGATTGGATTTCAATCCTTTTTTAGGCGAACAATTAGCCGATAGGAACTTGGCCGCCCCCTTTTTAACAGGTATGTTTTTGGTGGGATTTATATAACTATGATTCAATCGTCGTGATTATTCTTTTTATCCAACTTAAAAACTTAGCTTGTCTGGACGATTCTACAATTTTACTCAATATTTGTCTTAGATTTTTTACTTTTTCAAAAGACAATTTGCCTTTATAACAGAATGTAGATATAAAATTTAAAAGTACGCCTATGAATGTAGATATATAATTTTTATATTATAGATAGATTAATACTTTATTACGCGTTTCGTGCGTCGCTGGCCTAGTGGCTAGGGCCGTAGACTTTCATTCGGGAAACACTGGTTCAAATCGCGACACGTACCAATGCGTTTTCGTTTTTCCAATTAATCTGTACGTTTATTCTTACTGTAAATTAATCAGCACGTGTTTGTGAATTCAAAGGTTGTGTGTGAAGTCGATCAACCGGCACTACGCCAGTGTGGTCGATTAAAACCTATCCATCCTGATTTAGGATAGGCGAAAGCATCTATCTATGGCATAATATTTTTTTGGATTTTTTAAGACAAATTACGGGTTTGCGGTAAAAGCAAAAATGGAAAGGAAATCACAAAAGGAAGTCAGGAGATTTTCTTCCAGGCAGTTTACATTGGGCAATTTTCTAAGTAGGTCGTATTATTTGCACAGAATGAATAGTATAAGAAATAAAACAGGTCTATATAAAGCTTTAGTAACAAAATTATTTGAAATAAGCCTTTGATACCTACATCTACAAAATTACTCAAAGTAATTAATTAAGGTTCACAGGATATGTGCGAATCGTATGTACAGTAACCAGCACATGCGGCTGGACATGTTGACCTTGAGAGCGCCCATATTCCGTAGTGGTAGAGGCGAATTTCGTAGTACGAATATCCAACCGCATGTGCTGGCTTCTGTACATAGGCCATTGATCGCCTTTCAATGAATTGTCAATTTTCTCGTGAAAAGCCGTGTTTGGGTTAACGTTCGGTTTTGTTCCTTTATCGAAGCCATTTTCTTAAGCCCACACGTGACTGGGTTTTCAAATTACAGAGTATTGACGCAAAATAACTGGCCAGCATTTTCCATTCGAAGTGCTGGTTGGTTGGATTAGTGCCATTATTAAAGCGGCTGCATAGCTTTATGTCTTTGCTTGTTCCCAATAGGGATAAATGGAGAAGAAAGTAATTGGAATCGATTTTATAGAAAGCGAAAAAAAAATAGGATCATTTTAAGTAATATTACTTTATTAGATACAATTTAAAAAAGCATGATTTAATTATTATTCATATTGATTTGTTAACGAAAATACCACACATGATAAATCTCAAAAAGTACCTACAACGTACAATAATTTATTAATTTTAGTCATGTGCCTATAATATGAAATGTGAAATGTCTATTTTCCATGAAGGAAAAAGAAAATTGGGAAAAAATTCTAGGTGCGATTTTTTTTTACTTTATGCTATTTTCAGATGATATTCAAATTATGTTTCCACTTTACACTTACTTACCATACCTACTATTATTTTAATCCTACTGAATCATTTGGCAATACCTTTGACGAAATAATAGGTAATACTTATTTCGACTTTCAAATTACAGCATTAATAAATAAATATAAATTGATCATAATAAAAATCTCCATCATCATTATTGCCTATACTCAAAAAGCAATTTATTGAAAGAGGAAATTATGCAGAGTTAATGTCTACTAACACCATCTCTTGGTTTCAGTCTATAACTACTACAATGGGAAAGCTCCCAACAATGTGCCTAGTGGAAGGCAATGGAAGTTTGTGGAAGCTTGCCTCTGTAGTTTTGGGAAAATCGGAAAGATGTCACTAGTATTCTAATTATTAAAAAAAGTTGAAACAAAAACAAAATTATTATTAATGTTTGAATCTAAATCGGACAATTTCTACGGAAAAGAATTTTTTTTTACGTTTCCGAGGAAAATTTATTTGGAACGTTGTTCAAAACCATAATTTTTATTTAATTAATTTAAGTTGTACACATTAAATACAGCCAGATCCAATGCGTTGGTAATCCTAATAAAACAAAAATTGAATGAAAGCACCTAGACTAAGTTTAGAGACGTCATTTCAGTATTGGCTACTTGCACCTTGCATACCCTAACCATGAGAACACTATGGGAAGACAAAGTGGACAATATGGTAAGTGGACAATATGGGAAATGGGCAATATGGGAAGTGGGCAATATGGGAAGTGGTCAATATGGGAAGTAGCCATTTCGGAAGTTGACCTTTTGGGAAGTGGTCCTTATAAGCCGAAAGGCATGAGTCTATCTAGAAAGTCGACTAAAGCCTATTCCCCCTATTTAAGAGTAAGCTCGAGCCCCTCGGTGGGGACGTATTATGGACTGCGTAGATGCAGATCTACTAAAACCTAGACATCATTCATAGTCTTACCTCACTTTTTCTTTTATTTTTTTTGACCTATGCTTGTATCGAAAAGGTACGACCAATCAAGCTTCACCGGACTTGCGGGGGAGCGGAAGACTCTACCCCAAAAAAAGTCATATACCAACGCGTCTAGGGGCGGCTCAAGGGAGCCTCGGACCACGGCCTAGCGCGTTGATATTGAAAAACATCGTGAAGGAAGATTCTTACCTCACGTACATTTTGAGGTAGCATCTTAATTGCGAATGCCGCCATGTAAATTGACTATGACTATGACTAAATTGAACAAGATTCCTAGTTCATGAGGTCACTTGGTCTCACAATGATAATTGGGCTTGGCGTGAACAACGTATAGAAAAGGGTACAGTCGGGAGCATACACAGAAGACAGCCAAATTGTGAACTCGCCTCGACGTCGAAAAGTGATTTGTAAAATTTTACCTCGAATAAAAAATAAATAAAAAAAATAAAAAAAAACATACCTAGCTGACCACTTTGTACTTATTTAGCACAGTTTTTTATTCATTGAACTAGCTTTCCGCCCCGCGGCTCCACCCGCGTTAACAGGTTTTCCCGTGGGAAAGAAGTATTTTCCCGCGGTTAAAAGTAGCCTATGTGTTATTCTGATGTCTACGCTATATTATTGTAAAGTTTCATAATAATCCGTCTAGTAGTTCCAGAGGTTAGCGTTTCTAAATAAACAGACAGACAGCCAGACAGACACACGATCATTTTTTTCAAATATTTTATTTTTGTGTTCAGCTACACCACCGTATACCGTAGTGTAACTCCATACAAAAGTGTCATTTTGGCGCGCTTCGAAATCTCAGGTTACTTCGGGCTGCAACCACCCACAACAGTCAGGGGTGTAGCGCGCTCTTTCAAGCGGGCGTAAAATAGCTATTTAAATATTTTTTTGCGTGATTTAGAGAAACAAATAATAAAACAATGCCAAATTACAGGAGATAAGTATTGTTCCGTGTATGGATGTTTATATTCATCAAGAAATAAACCAGGATTCTCATTTCTTATATGACCAAGTGAGTCTGTAAGGTTAAGATTTATTGTTTACAATTTGTGTATTAGTGTTTTGAGGTTTTTTTAAACGTAGTAACTGGTAAATAAGAATATACCTACCTACTTCTTGTAGTACAGGTAGTTAGTTGTGACTTTATTAAAGTAATCGGAGTCAGAGGTACATATTTTTCTTCTATGGATAAAGCGCGAGAGATTGAAATACTGTGTTTATTTCGATGCTGTTATAATCAAAGTAAATCATTTCAATAAAGCCCGACCAAAGAAATAAAAAAACTCGTCATATTTCGGAATTTCAATAGAACTAATTTTATAAGGGAAATTGTTGCCATAGTCGTAAAAATATACACATTGCGCCCCCAGAGCAGGTTTTTTATTTCTGTGTTCAGGCTTAACGTCTTCATGTTATTATTTGCAAACTTAACAAGTGGTCAAGAAAAACAGTCAGTGTTCAACCCTACAGCATGTCATTCATTCATTCGTTCAATCCCAGAAAACCGCGAAGTTATCCTACTGTATTGTACGTAGTACTTTATATTTATACTGTGGCTACACGTACTTAACTTACTTTATTTTTTTTGTGTATCCTCTACCCTAAGGTTGCCTGGTAGAGATCGCTACAAGCGATAAGACCGCCTTTGCGCACTCTATTTACTTGTGTTGATATTATTATTGTTTTCTTTTGTGTGCAATAAACTGTTTTTACTTACTTACTTTTAGGGTGAGGCCACACGAGCGTAATTTTGTGAGTCGTGAGCGGCAGAAATTCGGTCGCGCAAATTCTGCCGCGTTCGGTTTCATACAAAACCCCTGTTTCATTCACACGGACTCAAATTTTCAGTCGTCTGCCGGCTCACACACGTTATGACCGGCAGAATTCTGCCGGTCGGGTGGAGCGGGCAGAGGGGGGCGAGGGAATAGACTAGTGTTGCCAATATCGATAATTTTTTTATCGATGGCTTGGGTTTTAGTTTTTTTTTTAGTTTATACGAAATCTCGTGGTAGATATAGATTTTTTTTGTTTCTGGTCCGATTGCTTTCAAAATCGATATCTGGGGTCCCCAGTGGACTCCAATGACGAATCTGACATCTGATTTTCAAAAAATGGCCGCCATTTTGAACTTTTTTGTTTCTGGTCCGATTGCTTCCAAAATCGATATCTGGGGTCCCCAGTAGACTCCAATGACGAATCTGACATATGAAATGCAAAAAATGGCCGCCATTTTGAACTTTTTTGTTTCTGGTCCGATTGCTTCCAAAATCGATATCTGGGGTCCCCAGTGGACTCCGATGACGAATCTGACATCAAAATTGGAAAAAATGGCCGCCATTTTGAACTTTTTTGTTTCTGGTCCGATTGCTTCCAAAATCGATATCTGGGGTCCCCAGTGGAATCCGATGACGAATCTGACATCAGAATTGCAAAAAATGGCCGCAAAATCGATATCCGGAGTATTCCGGAGTCCACTGAAAACCCCATTTTTTCCAATTTTGATGTCAGATTCGTCATTGGAGTCCACTGGGGACCCCAGATATTGATTTTGGAAGCAATCGGACCAGAAACAAAAAAGTTCAAAATGGCGGCCATTTTTTTCCAATTTTGATGTCAGATTCGTCATCGGAGTCCACTGGGGACCCCAGATATCGATTTTGGGAGCACAACACGCTCTTTTCCAAAATAAATAAGATTTTTAGCCCAATTTACGCCGGGGCAACAACATGCAACAGTTGTCGCATGCCACATAATTAATAAACAAATATTTTAGCAAAAGCCAGGGCAACACGCCGGGCCAACACTTTTCGCAAGTTAAATCTGATGATATTATGATGATATGCTACAAATTTTATTTTTATGTTACTTGCGGCATTTGTTGCATGCGGCAGCCTATTTTACGCCGAGGCAACATCGTGGCTAAATAAATTGTAAAGCATAATAGTGCAATATTTCCCGCGGATCGTTATCGATATTGTTTACTATACAATCACCCCCTATAACCGACCGAAAAAATTGAGCTCGTGTGGCGGTCCCGACTGAATTTCTGCCGGCAGAATTTGCGCGACTGAATTTCGGCGGCTCACGACTCACAAAATTACGCTCGTGTGGCCTCACCCTTATAGTATAAGATAGATTGTAGCGTCGTTAGTGAAGTGGTTTAGGTCGTTTCGTCACAGAATACCAAATAGTACCTAGTTTCGTTGTCTCCTATTCGGGAGGCCTAATACCTGCTAAATAAGGGGCAGAATCCCGAAGCGCTATATGACATGCTCTCAACAGTACAATGATGAGTTCTCTGATTCAGTATGATCCTGTTAGTGTTATTTAGTCTGTACTTGGATGCGATAGTGTTTTGTTTTTTAAGCTATGTTATCTGGTATATTATTTTTATGTGTTAAATAAAGTTACATGATATATAAGACGTCATTGTGTTTTGTTAAATTTATGATGTGCTGCGTGTGCGTTTGCGATGTCGATTGCCTTTTCTTTCTTAAATTAAAAAGTGTAAAGTTTTTTTTATCTAATATGTCTTATAAGTGTGGAAAAGTTATTTTGTGAATAGTATTTTTGTGTCACTTGTAATTCGTGTTGTGGTTTTGTGTTGGACTGTGAAAGAGAGAAATGGGTCTCCTGAAACTGTTGGATGAAATAACAGGTAAGATTTTGGTGTGTAAATACGTTGTAGTATTGTTGCTGATACAATTTATTGATTGACCTCGTTAACAGCTCATATATGTCCCCACCGAGGGGCTCGAGCCTACTCTGATATCATGGCCTTAATCGACTACGCTGGCCCAGTGCGGGTTGGCCAACTTTACATACAATCTTTGAATTACTTCGCTGGTGTGTGCAGGTTTCCTCACGATGTTTTCCTTCACCGTAAGAGCGTCAAAATGTAACACATTAGTACGTGCCGAGGCATGAACCCACGAACATCCAAATGGAAGTCAAAGGCCCTTGCCACTTGCCCACCCATCTCGTGACGTGACTGACCAATTCTGAGGAAAGCAGAAAAAAATCTGTGGGATTGCAACCAACTATTCACTTTTGTACTATCTTTAAAAAGCTTTTATAATATAGGTATATAGAGAAACTATAACTAAACTAAAATCACAAAATTACAAGTCATTCTTACTGTAATCATTATTACTAGGTACTAAATGGTATTATTATACCATTATATCAGCGGGTTCTGTACTGGAGACCACGGCTAGATGGAATGACAATCTGCGGAAAGTGGCTGGTGCTGAGCATATTGATACCATTTTGTCTAGGGCATGGAGGCTGGATTTCTGAAGCGTACTTGCAAGGAGTTTAAAAACACAAAGGCAGTGATCTGTTTGTACAGTGCATTAGTTCGCAGTGTGCTGGAGTATACCTCGGTCGTATGGAACCCTCGTTACCAGGTACATGTATCACGCTTGGAGCGTGTGCAACTAAGTTCACGAAGTTTTTAGCTTTCAAAGACACTAAATGTGCATATCGCGCAGTTATGACGAAAGACTGTATCATTTTAAATTGGTATCTCTTGAGGAACGACGTAAGACGTCTGATGTTGTTTTTCTGCACAAGCTTTGAATCTTTCTCTAGCTTAAGTGTTCCATACTGACCAATTGTAACTCGGACAATTTTAATTAAGACATTCTGAAACTCTGACCTTGTGTACCCGAATGGCTCATACATGGTCTCATTATGCTCCTAAGCTGTTGAGCGAAGTAAGCCTTCATGTTCCTCGAAATATCCCGAGATTTGCTTTAAGTGAGCCGTTCAAAAAAAGCAATATAGAACTAAAAATAATCGATGTATAATAATTATAATAAAATGTCACATATCGTTGACATAGTGTCACATAACGTTGACATATTCCAGCTAAATCTATGTAAGTTTAAAAGCAGTATCATAACTTGGTTGCCTAGTTAGAAGTAGAATTCATTATTTAATTTTAATTATAGATATTGTAATAGCAGTAAATGTAGGTAAGTATTTATTTATAATTATACTAGCGACCCGCCCCGGCTCCGCACGGGAAAATGGTTATCGTGGGTTATTCTTAAGTATATTATGCATGTTATAAGAATGTCTAAACCATTTAATAATTAAAGGCTTTATTCAACTAAAATTGTACATTAGTAAAGATAGTATGACAGTAGGTATTGACAATATCATAGATAATACATCATTCTCCTCCCCTTAAAATCCAGCTCAGCATCAGACATGCGCCTCATAATCGGCAAGATAAGCTGGTGGTCGTCTGAGACGAGTAGATCGACGAAGTTCTTGATTAGCAGGCACGATAGGCTGAACCGTTTCTGGACTAACCACCTCTTCTGCAGATTCATCTACCTTGTCATCTTCATCCGAAGATAGGTCGTCATATGCCGGAGGTAAAGGAGCTAAATGTCTGTTAGATATAGTCCCCTCTCTACCATCTTGATAACGTACGAATGAATATGTTGGATTACTTTGCAAGAGTTCCCCTTCTTCCACGAAAGGCTCAAACTTTGAGTTGCGAACATTCTTCCTAATGAGAATAGGTCCAGGTACCATAAGCCAAGCTGGAAGTGATACTCCATTAAGAGTTCGACGCGGGTGATTGAACATCCTCTCATGTGGTGTTGCATTCGTGGAAGTACAGAGAAGTGAACGTATTGAGTGTAAAGCTACAGGTAAAACCTTTTCCCACTCTGTCACATCCAGTCCTTGTGACTTCAAGGATAGTTGTATTGTCCTCCACAGAGTACCATTTAACCTCTCAATTTGTCCGTTACCCTGTGGATTATACGGAGTTGTTCTACTACAAGCAATTCCAAGAGTCACTAGATGGCTAGTGAATTCTTCCGACATAAATGAGGCCCCTCTATCCGAGTGAATATATACAGGAGTGCCAAAAGTAACAAATATTTCATTCAAACATTTTATAACAGTACTCGACGTTAGATCCTTACACGGAAAGGCGAACGGAAAACGACTATATTCATCTACATATATCACTGTCAACAAGTATTTGTATTGAGTTTTTGATGGCAAAGGACCTTTAAAATCTATATTTAATCGTTCAAAAGGTGCTGTTGCTTTAATTAATCGACCTGAAGTTTGTGCAAATCTGGGCTTCAGTTGCGCACAAATCTGACAGTTTGTGGTAACCTCTCGTATATCATTAATCGAATAAGGAAGATTCTTCGAGCGTACCCAGTGAGCCATACGAACAATTCCAGGATGACAAAGATTTTCGTGTAATATTTTAAGATTATTCGTGCTTATGTGCGCACAAACTCTTGAAAGCGCGTCAGCAGCTTTGTTTCCAGACCCTGGACGATACATAATATCGTATTTGAAACAGGATAATTCTAGCCTCCAGCGTTCAATTTTTTCATTTTTAATCTTACTAGAATGAATCTGATTGAACATAAATGATACTGACTGTTGATCTGTAATTAATAAAAAATATCTTCCGATTAGATAATGACGCCATTTACGAAGAGACTCTACAATTGCCGCAGCTTCCTTCTCAATCGAAGACTGCAGCTTCTCACTTTGGTTCAATGAACGAGAAAAGAAAGCAACTGGTTGTCCATTCTGAGTTAAAGTAGCTGCAAGAGCATTTTCGGAAGCATCTGTCTCTACTGTAAACATTGCATCTTCATCTATAGCAGTTAATGAAGCTTTAGCGATATCTTCTTTTAAGTTATTAAAAGTTAAGATTGTTGTTTCTGTCAAAGGGAAAGAATTTATTGATAGTAATGGTTTTATTCTTTCCGAGAAATTCTGAAGCCATTTCGAATAATGAGCAAAGAGACCTAGAGCTCGTTTTAAAGCTGATGCATTTTCTGGAATAGGTAAATCCATTAAGGGTTTAAGGCGGTCCACATCTGGTTTTATCGTATTATTCTGCACTGTATACCCCAGTAAATTGATAACTTCGGTATTAAATAAACATTTGTCTTCATTAAGTGTTAAATTGTATTTAGCTGCTGCTTCCATAAATTTATTTAAGTTTGCATTATGCTCTTCTGGCGTTTTTCCACATACCGTGACGTCATCTAGATATGCAAAAGTGCCTTTAAGCTCTTCAGTTTCGATAATATAGTTCAAAGCACGTTGAAAAGCAGCTACGCCATTGGTCACGCCAAAAGGGATTCTAGTAAATTGATAAAGTTTACCACCAGCTTCGAATGCCGTATATTTCTTGTCTTTTGGATCTATAGGAACTTGATGGTAAGCACTCTTTAAGTCGATCTGACTAAAATAGTTGTATTTAGCGACTTTTGCAACAATCTTCTCAATATTTGGCAAGGGAAAAGCATCTAATTCTGTGAATTTATTAATTGTCTGAGAGTAATCTATAACCATTCTCTTTCTATGAGAACCTCCTCCGGCTACTAAGACTTGAGCTCGCCACGGCGAATTACTAGGCTCTATAACTTTATCTTCAAGGAGTTTACGAATCTCCGCATCAATAAAAACTTCATCATTCTTATTATGGCGTCTCGATCGAACTGCGATGGGTTTTATGTTAGATGAAAGATTTGTAAATAATGAAGCAGGTGGTAGCATGGCTTGCATAACGCTGCAGATTCGTAATGGTTCACGCGTTCCACCGAAATCAAGTTGAATTGAAGAATGATTTTTAAGAATGTCATGTCCGATAATTACATCTGAACATAAATTGTTTACAATTAGCAATTTAGTTCTTTTATATAGATAGCTATCTATTTGAATCGTTGCCTCACATACTCCTTCGATAAACGAAATGTGATTTAAGGAAGCCAGTGTAATAGATTTTCGACACGGTCTTATCTTTAGTTTAAGTGTCTGAGCTAGTTTCATGTCGATAAAACTCACTGAGCTGCCAGTATCGATCAAAGCATCTGCTCTGTATTCATTAATGCTGATAGGAACAGTAGCCTTCTTGAGGCTCCCTGGAGAGGCTGCAGAAACAGCTGACAACATATCAGGGCGCTCATTATCTTGTGACTCATCCTCTATCGCAGCATTTATCCGCTGCCCACTTCTACATACATTTGCAAAATGTCCTTTTCTAGAACAGAGCTGACAATTTTTGGCCTCCAGCGTTCAATTTTTTCATTTTTAATCTTACTAGAATGAATCTGATTGAACATAAATGATACTGACTGTTGATCTGTAATTAATAAAAAATATCTTCCGATTAGATAATGACGCCATTTACGAAGAGACTCTACAATTGCCGCAGCTTCCTTCTCAATCGAAGACTGCAGCTTCTCACTTTGGTTCAATGAACGAGAAAAGAAAGCAACTGGTTGTCCATTCTGAGTTAAAGTAGCTGCAAGAGCATTTTCGGAAGCATCTGTCTCTACTGTAAACATTGCATCTTCATCTATAGCAGTTAATGAAGCTTTAGCGATATCTTCTTTTAAGTTATTAAAAGTTAAGATTGTTGTTTCTGTCAAAGGGAAAGAATTTATTGATAGTAATGGTTTTATTCTTTCCGAGAAATTCTGAAGCCATTTCGAATAATGAGCAAAGAGACCTAGAGCTCGTTTTAAAGCTGATGCATTTTCTGGAATAGGTAAATCCATTAAGGGTTTAAGGCGGTCCACATCTGGTTTTATCGTATTATTCTGCACTGTATACCCCAGTAAATTGATAACTTCGGTATTAAATAAACATTTGTCTTCATTAAGTGTTAAATTGTATTTAGCTGCTGCTTCCATAAATTTATTTAAGTTTGCATTATGCTCTTCTGGCGTTTTTCCACATACCGTGACGTCATCTAGATATGCAAAAGTGCCTTTAAGCTCTTCAGTTTCGATAATATAGTTCAAAGCACGTTGAAAAGCAGCTACGCCATTGGTCACGCCAAAAGGGATTCTAGTAAATTGATAAAGTTTACCACCAGCTTCGAATGCCGTATATTTCTTGTCTTTTGGATCTATAGGAACTTGATGGTAAGCACTCTTTAAGTCGATCTGACTAAAATAGTTGTATTTAGCGACTTTTGCAACAATCTTCTCAATATTTGGCAAGGGAAAAGCATCTAATTCTGTGAATTTATTAATTGTCTGAGAGTAATCTATAACCATTCTCTTTCTATGAGAACCTCCTCCGGCTACTAAGACTTGAGCTCGCCACGGCGAATTACTAGGCTCTATAACTTTATCTTCAAGGAGTTTACGAATCTCCGCATCAATAAAAACTTCATCATTCTTATTATGGCGTCTCGATCGAACTGCGATGGGTTTTATGTTAGATGAAAGATTTGTAAATAATGAAGCAGGTGGTAGCATGGCTTGCATAACGCTGCAGATTCGTAATGGTTCACGCGTTCCACCGAAATCAAGTTGAATTGAAGAATGATTTTTAAGAATGTCATGTCCGATAATTACATCTGAACATAAATTGTTTACAATTAGCAATTTAGTTCTTTTATATAGATAGCTATCTATTTGAATCGTTGCCTCACATACTCCTTCGATAAACGAAATGTGATTTAAGGAAGCCAGTGTAATAGATTTTCGACACGGTCTTATCTTTAGTTTAAGTGTCTGAGCTAGTTTCATGTCGATAAAACTCACTGAGCTGCCAGTATCGATCAAAGCATCTGCTCTGTATTCATTAATGCTGATAGGAACAGTAGCCTTCTTGAGGCTCCCTGGAGAGGCTGCAGAAACAGCTGACAACATATCAGGGCGCTCATTATCTTGTGACTCATCCTCTATCGCAGCATTTATCCGCTGCCCACTTCTACATACATTTGCAAAATGTCCTTTTCTAGAACAGAGCTGACAATTTTCCTTGAATGCTGGACATTTAATTCGTTGGTGAACATTTCCACCACAAAAGAAGCAGCGTTTTTTAGAAATAGGGCGATATGTTGATGAAGATGGGCGATATGTTGATGAAGATGAAGGTACTGCCGCTACGCTTTCTTCAGTTCGATGATTTTCGGACAAGGCATTGAGATTTAGAGATGCACAGTTTGTAATTATCTGTGAATTCTTTTCAGCTTCCTCTAGGGATATTGCAATATTTACAGCTTCGTCCATATCTAAGCTTAGCTTTTCCAGCAATCTTTCACGAATTCTTTTAGAAGAAATACCTGCAATAAAAGCTGTCAACAAGTATTTGTATTGAGTTTTTGATGGCAAAGGACCTTTAAAATCTATATTTAATCGTTCAAAAGGTGCTGTTGCTTTAATTAATCGACCTGAAGTTTGTGCAAATCTGGGCTTCAGTTGCGCACAAATCTGACAGTTTGTGGTAACCTCTCGTATATCATTAATCGAATAAGGAAGATTCTTCGAGCGTACCCAGTGAGCCATACGAACAATTCCAGGATGACAAAGATTTTCGTGTAATATTTTAAGATTATTCGTGCTTATGTGCGCACAAACTCTTGAAAGCGCGTCAGCAGCTTTGTTTCCAGACCCTGGACGATACATAATATCGTATTTGAAACAGGATAATTCTAGCCTCCAGCGTTCAATTTTTTCATTTTTAATCTTACTAGAATGAATCTGATTGAACATAAATGATACTGACTGTTGATCTGTAATTAATAAAAAATATCTTCCGATTAGATAATGACGCCATTTACGAAGAGACTCTACAATTGCCGCAGCTTCCTTCTCAATCGAAGACTGCAGCTTCTCACTTTGGTTCAATGAACGAGAAAAGAAAGCAACTGGTTGTCCATTCTGAGTTAAAGTAGCTGCAAGAGCATTTTCGGAAGCATCTGTCTCTACTGTAAACATTGCATCTTCATCTATAGCAGTTAATGAAGCTTTAGCGATATCTTCTTTTAAGTTATTAAAAGTTAAGATTGTTGTTTCTGTCAAAGGGAAATAATTTATTGATAGTAATGGTTTTATTCTTTCCGAGAAATTCTGAAGCCATTTCGAATAATGAGCAAAGAGACCTAGAGCTCGTTTTAAAGCTGATGCATTTTCTGGAATAGGTAAATCCATTAAGGGTTTAAGGCGGTCCACATCTGGTTTTATCGTATTATTCTGCACTGTATACCCCAGTAAATTGATAACTTCGGTATTAAATAAACATTTGTCTTCATTAAGTGTTAAATTGTATTTAGCTGCTGCTTCCATAAATTTATTTAAGTTTGCATTATGCTCTTCTGGCGTTTTTCCACATACCGTGACGTCATCTAGATATGCAAAAGTGCCTTTAAGCTCTTCAGTTTCGATAATATAGTTCAAAGCACGTTGAAAAGCAGCTACGCCATTGGTCACGCCAAAAGGGATTCTAGTAAATTGATAAAGTTTACCACCAGCTTCGAATGCCGTATATTTCTTGTCTTTTGGATCTATAGGAACTTGATGGTAAGCACTCTTTAAGTCGATCTGACTAAAATAGTTGTATTTAGCGACTTTTGCAACAATCTTCTCAATATTTGGCAAGGGAAAAGCATCTAATTCTGTGAATTTATTAATTGTCTGAGAGTAATCTATAACCATTCTCTTTCTATGAGAACCTCCTCCGGCTACTAAGACTTGAGCTCGCCACGGCGAATTACTAGGCTCTATAACTTTATCTTCAAGGAGTTTACGAATCTCCGCATCAATAAAAACTTCATCATTCTTATTATGGCGTCTCGATCGAACTGCGATGGGTTTTATGTTAGATGAAAGATTTGTAAATAATGAAGCAGGTGGTAGCATGGCTTGCATAACGCTGCAGATTCGTAATGGTTCACGCGTTCCACCGAAATCAAGTTGAATTGAAGAATGATTTTTAAGAATGTCATGTCCGATAATTACATCTGAACATAAATTGTTTACAATTAGCAATTTAGTTCTTTTATATAGATAGCTATCTATTTGAATCGTTGCCTCACATACTCCTTCGATAAACGAAATGTGATTTAAGGAAGCCAGTGTAATAGATTTTCGACACGGTCTTATCTTTAGTTTAAGTGTCTGAGCTAGTTTCATGTCGATAAAACTCACTGAGCTGCCAGTATCGATCAAAGCATCTGCTCTGTATTCATTAATGCTGATAGGAACAGTAGCCTTCTTGAGGCTCCCTGGAGAGGCTGCAGAAACAGCTGACAACATATCAGGGCGCTCATTATCTTGTGACTCATCCTCTATCGCAGCATTTATCCGCTGCCCACTTCTACATACATTTGCAAAATGTCCTTTTCTAGAACAGAGCTGACAATTTTCCTTGAATGCTGGACATTTAATTCGTTGGTGAACATTTCCACCACAAAAGAAGCAGCGTTTTTTAGAAATAGGGCGATATGTTGATGAAGATGGGCGATATGTTGATGAAGATGAAGGTACTGCCGCTACGCTTTCTTCAGTTCGATGATTTTCGGACAAGGCATTGAGATTTAGAGATGCACAGTTTGTAATTATCTGTGAATTCTTTTCAGCTTCCTCTAGGGATATTGCAATATTTACAGCTTCGTCCATATCTAAGCTTAGCTTTTCCAGCAATCTTTCACGAATTCTTTTAGAAGAAATACCTGCAATAAAAGCTCCTCTCATAGATTCGTCTTTGTACACCTCGGCAGACACATTTTTGAAATTACAGTCTAATGCCAACAGTTTTAGCGCCTGAAAATATTCTTTTATAGATTCCTCCGGTTTCTGTTTCCGGGTATTTAGTAGATGCCTGGCCAAAATCTCATTTTTTTGCTTGATAAAAACGTCATTTAAAATTTTCATTGCTTTTTCATATGACTTAGTGTCTTGAATAAATGCGTAAACAGATGGAGAAAGATGGTTCACCAACAGTTTTAATTTCATACAATCTTGAGTATCTGCTGCACATTCTGATTCGAGAAAATTTTCGAAAGTAAAACGCCAGTGAAGCCATTTCATGTCGGCCGCCATTGCATTTGGCTCTTCTGCAAAACGTTCAGGACGCAAATACCGCATCATACTGCTAGCACTTTTTTTGTCACAATTTAATAGTTCCTTTTCGTTTGACATAATGGAAAATTAGATAAGTAATTATTAGTTGAATAAATTGTTATAAGAATGTCTAAACCATTTAATAATTAAAGGCTTTATTCAACTAAAATTGTACATTAGTAAAGATAGTATGACAGTAGGTATTGACAATATCATAGATAATACATCAATGCATGTATTATAGGTACATATAAAATTAAATCTTTCTCTCGAATCACTCTATCTATTGAAAAAACCGCATCAAACTCCGTTGCGTAGTTTTAAAGATTTAAGCATACATAGGGACAAAGGGACATAGGGAAGGGACATAGGGACAGAGAAAGCGACTTTGTTTTATACTATGTAGTAGATACTATGTTTGGTATGTTTAGTTGAAAACTGCCTATTTCATTGCATGTTCATTATGTATTTCTTCTGTTGCCATGTAGGCACTTTTATAATTTATGTAACTACGTTTTATTGAACTTTAACGTCACTTTTTCTTTGAATGTTGCATATATCTGTAAAGGTAGTACACACTAACCATTAATGTAAAACCTAAATATGAGAATGCAAATGAGAAACTGTCGATGATATATCTAATGAAATAAGTTAATTAATTTTAGAGATTTTTTATAATCCATAACATGAGGTTTGAAATGAAATGAAATGAAATGAAATGAAATGAAATGAAATGAAATGAAATCATTTATTTTTAACTTTTGGACACTTTTTTGGACACTTAGTTACGTCAAATAAAGTTACATTTAGTGGCGAGTTCAGAAAAGCAAAATGTGCGGTCTTTTGTGGAGAAGAGCTCGCCGAATAAACTCCACAAGCGTCGCATCTTTTGAAAATTATATATTTTTTTTAATATGTAATATTATAGGTACAATATATCTTAATAAATTAAATTATATTAATAGCCAACTCAAGCAACCTCATTCCCATGGAGATCTGTCTTCTAAATAATCAGATATCTTGTAATATGCATTTTTAATCAATTTTTGCTTAACTACAACTTTAAACTTCTCTAAGGGTAAATTTTGTATAATAGTAGGAATCTTATTGTAAAAGCGTATACAGTCGCCCTTAAAACAATGTTTTATTTTCTGCAATCGACTAATGTGAGATGCCAATTTGTCTTTATTTCTAGTATTAAGAGCATGTCGATCACTATTCTTTGCAAATTTTGTAATAAATTTTTTTACATGTAATAAATTGTGGTAAATGTACTCCGATACTAATGTTAAAATATTAATTTCCTTAAATTTTTCCCTAAGTGACACTCTAGGCCTTAATTTATAAATTGCACGAACAGCCCGTTTCTGCAGCGTAAATATATTATTTGCATTTGCAGCATGTCCCCATAGAAGAATTCCATAGGTCATCAAGCTATGAAAATAACTAAAATACACTAATCTAGCCGTATCTACATCAGTAAGAGCTCTAATTCGTTTAACTGCATACGCCGCTGAACTCAGTTTGTTCGACAATTTATTTATGTGAGGATCCCATTGCAGTTTGGCATCCAAAGTAATTCCAAGAAATACAGCAGAGTCCACAAGGTCCACTCTCTGTCCCTTTATTATTATATCAGTTGCTACTGGAGTAACATTTGGTAACACAAATTTAAGGCATTTTGTTTTATTTTCATTGAGTAATAAATTATTTACCATAAACCAGTTAACTACATCATGGATAGCATTGTTTACGTCGTCATAAACTAATTGTTGTCTTTTAACTTTAAAAATTAAAGAAGTATCGTCGGCAAACAGTACCAACCCATGTTTTTCTTTTATAAGATATGGCAAATCATTAATATACACTAAAAACAAAAAAGGACCAAGAATGGAACCCTGCGGGACGCCCATTTTTATCTTAGATCCAGGCGATCTTTTCCCATTAACATCGACCAAATGGAATCTATTCGTAAGATATGATTCAAGAAGATCAAGCGCCCGGTTTTTTACACCGTAATGATTTAGTTTCCTGACCAGAGTGCTATGATCGACACAGTCAAAAGCCTTGGATAAATCACAAAAAATGCCAATGGCATCCATTGAATCTTCAATTCGTTTAATATGAGGGAGACATCTCACACCCGGCCAATTACTTATTTAAATAAAGTAATGTCGGCCTCGTAGCCTAGTTAGTAGTACTCTGCCTACGAAACACAAGGTCGGTGGTTTGAATCCCGCCCAGGGAAAACATTCGTATGTTGAGCACTTGTGTTTGCCTTGTGTCTGGATGTTGTATATTTATATAAGTATGTGTATCAGCTTTGGGTGACTTTGAGCCTTCTTATGAGGCCCATCGTTAGCGACCACGTCTCAGATCCGTAAGTCATCACTGGCAACACACATTGGTCAAAGACAGAAAGAGTGATGGAGAGGGCTATGCTTGGAGTTTCCTTCCGTGATCGAATCAGGAATGTTTCAAATTCAAATTCAAAGTATTTATTGCTAGTCACAGTTGGTACATGATGAGATCCGCAGGCGAACCAAAGTCACCGACATAGCCCAAAGAATCGCTAAACTTAAGTGGCAATGGGCTGGGCATGCGCGTAGAACCGACGGCCGTTGGGGCAGAAAGGTTCTTGAATGGCGACCGCGCGCCGGAAGACGTAGTGTGGACAGGCCACCCACGAGGTGGACCTGGTGAGGGTCGCGGGAAGCCGCTGGATGCGGGCAGCGCAGGACCGATCATTGTGGAGATCCTTGGGGGAGGCCTTTGTCCAGCAGTGGACGTCTCTCAGCTGAGATGATGATGATGATGATGGTAATCAGCTCTCTGACACCCATAGTACAGGCTCTGCCTAGTTTGGGGTCAGATGGCCGTGTGTGAGATGTCCCACATATTTATTTATTTATTTGTAAGTATATACAAACACAAGGCAAATTGTAAAACTTTACTGTTGTAGTTACTACCGCCTTAAGCCTCCTCTTCGTCGTCGTATAAGTGGTCCTGATCCCGACGGCTCAAGAGAGCCCCAGCTAATAACACCAATCCCACGACCATATAAAGGAAAAGTGCTATAACTACATAATCACTTGGATCAAAACATTTCGACAAGCTGTGTCCACGAAGAACGAATCGGAGCCACATGAGAAACAACTGAAAGAACAAAAAATATATATTATACTAGCTGCCCGCCCGCGGCTACGCCTTTTGACTTTTCCCTAGGAATGAGATGTTTCCAGCCGTCAATAAGCGTACCAAACACATACAGAGTTACTTTCGCATTTTACTTCAACTACGCACATTCACAGCTTTTTCCGTGGGAATGAAGTATTTTCCCGCAGTAAAAAGTAGCCTGTATACATCACCAAGCAGTACTATTATTTTCTTTCGATTCTATCTCTGCATCAAGTTTCATCCAAACTTTCCGCTCGCGCTACCACTTTTCCCGTGGGAATGAGGAGTTTTCCCGCGGTAAACGGTAGCCTATATCCATCTCCAAGGTCTATTCTATCATACCCCAACATCAGTCATTTAATAATTTACTGTATACGGTTACCTATCTTAAATCCGAAAATTTTAATACCGAATATGTTTTTACCGAAAACGGATCGCATTTTTTTTACTTTTCATATTTTATCATTTTACCGAAATGATTTGTACCTGATTTTCGTTTCCCAGAGTTTCGTTTCTCTTTTTACTTTGTTTACCTTGGTATTGATAGACCACAACAACGAAAAGCCACAGATTTGAAAACCAGATGAGTTGAATTCCATATAAATGTTATCCTGAATAATAGCATACCACAAAATCATGCAATTCAACAATGCAAGCAAGTAATCATGCAAGCAAGCATGCAAGCAAGCAAGCGTGCAAGCAAGCAAGCAAGCATGCAAGTAAGCATGCAAGTAAGCAAGCATGCATGCTGGCAAGCACAAGCAGGCATGCATACATGTCAACCTAACCCGAAGGGTATGGCGGAAGCAAGATGGGCGAGCAAAGCGAACCTAACCAACCGACCTCCCATGCCCGCTTCGCTCGCACCAGCCCTGTCATGTTTGATTTACAAAACTAGATCTATTATAAATTATGGGAAAAGTAAATTCTGTTTAATAAACCTCCAGGATAATTAAAATATATGAAGTGAAACAGTTGGTAAAACCAAAAATTTCATTTCGATAATATGGTTGTAGTTTTTCTGGAAAATCATAAATCTGTTAAATAATATATTTATGGTATAATGAAGTTAGGTACGTAAAAAAAACATATTGGAGCTTAATATTCTATGAACCGTTTTCGGTCAATTAAGTTTCGGTTAAAAAAAATTCGGAAGTACGAAATGTTACCTTACTGTACCTACCTTTTATGATGACGAATAAATTATTTGTATTTATATTAGTAACTAGCGACCCGACCCGGCTTCGCACACGAAAATGGTTACTGTGGGTTATCCCTAAGTATATTATGCATGTAATATACATATAAACCTTCCTCTTGAATCACTCTATCTAATAAAAGAAACCCCATCAAAATCCGTTGCGTAGTTTTAAAGATTTAAGCATACATAGGGATATAGGGACAGAGAAAGCGACTTTGTTTTATACTATGTAGTGATAGTAATACAATAGAGGTAGAAATTTATTTTTGCTTAATACTTACAGAACTAAATACTGGTACTGCGAGAGCTGAGACAACCACCGTTATCCATACGCTATCTTCTTCTAATATAACTATAGCCCATTTGACCTTTAATATGTATTTCATTGTTACATAGTAACCGCCCATCGTCGCCAGTCCAATTACTAATCCAATTGGTAGTATTTTCTGACTTGAGAAATCTATCTGTAACAGAAAAGTACCATCTAGGTCTTTGATCTAGGTATAGGATATAATATTAGCATAGAAACACTGAAATTATACTATTTAATTGTGATTACCACGATATTTCTTATCCCGATTATATGAAAACTATCTTTTTTCCCTGACTTTGTCCGCGTGAAATAAGTAGTTAGTGGGCAGAGTTGTTAATTTATTAGAACCTATTTGTTAATTAAATTGGTAACAACAAATTATGTAATAGGTTAATCAAAACGCGGATTCTTATACAAATAAAACCATAATTTCAGATGATAAAAAAATGTAACCATTAAATGTTAAAATTTAATTTCTGCGCTCACGGGAAATACTTTGTAAATTTTTATTTCCTTCCGAGCCCTGCTAGTGTCGAAAATTAGTTAAATGAAATTAATTTAGAATTATTATTATTTTAAGAATAAGGTACGGGCGCCGATGAAGGCCCACTTAATTTCAAATCCTTGTAAAATCTTGCAGTTAAGTAAAGTAAAGAAAAAACATAATGGAAATTATAATATATTTATTTGGGAAGCAAGATACCTAAAAAAGTAGTACAGCTTTTGGCATTTTAACACAAAGATAAACACTTTTTATAAACTTGGTATTGGGCTATCTTGGGAAGCTGGTCGCCGAAGATGGCCCGAAAAATATTAATGGAAATATATGCATTATAAACATTTTAACACTTGTAACTGCACCTCTCGTCTCCTTAAAAATATAAAATAAATAAAATCCCTTCGCAGGAATTCTACTCTATTTATATTTTATCTAATTGGCCTTTGTAATCGTCTAGGGTAGGATCCGTTCTACGCCTTGTGAGTAATATCCCATTTTCTTTTAGATATCACAGTGTTTCCGTTCTCAATGCCTCTATTGTAAACAGCGGGCTGAATTCTGTCTGATACCTGAACATCGTTATCCTAATAAGAACTACCAACGTCAGTTGTGAATAATATATGAAAGTTTATAAAATGGGTTGGGCAGGACTATCAACAAGAAAAGCCATTCATCAGTCGCTAGACTGCAAACCGCTCCCTCATCTTCTAATCCTTTAATTCGATAAGCGTGTGCCAATACACTTACTATATGTCTCTAAATGGACAAAATTCCCAGTAAGAGTGTGTGCCAATACACTTACCAGTCGCAACATCATCATCAACTGTAACTCAAACGCCTCTAGAATACTGTCGTATAGTCTCTCTAATGATACTGCTATTCATACAATATTCCTTTCACCGCACCGGGAATATCAGGTCTCGGAGGCTCAAATCCACTAAAACATACATAGATATATATTTTTTCAAGTGAAAGAAAAGGGCAGGCCGTAGCCCGCCCTTACGAAGATCTCTATCCCAAAGGACAATGCCATCTGATCTCCCGGTGCGACCGAGGTCGATTGGTGCGGATTGTGAGTCCGATTGTTGCAGGGCTTACATGGCGAACCAATACCTGTTCGTTGCGACCGTAGTCGACAAGCTACCGAGGTAGGCGCTCGCTAAATGGTTTGGAACCATACGTATCAGGGCTTACAATGGAGTACAAAGCCTGAACGTTATAAGATGACCGTAGTCTACGAGCTCCCACCACGGCAAACGCTTGTTACCTGTATAGGGAATATGATATAATTTGGGTATGTTTAAAGACCACACACGTCTAGCAATTATGGAAGCCAATCCAAGCTTTCCACCAAGGTGGGCCGCTAAGCGTTCGAGTAGGAGTTCATATAGAAATATAACCTCCTAGCTTCTTGAACGTCAGTCCATAAAGAGACGATAGCTGAATAAGCCGGCCTCTCTACCATACTGTAACGGCAACTGTATACGGGAACATCGTATAATAGATTCCGAAGAACCTAATGTTACTGCATGTTAAGATTAGCTACGCTATTCCAACATCGCGTTTTCTCTCCACAGCCATTCATTCTCAAAGCCTCTCCACAGACGATATGCCTTGGAGGAAGACTGGTGTACGTCTCCAATCCAGTATATAGGAATAACATGGAAGTTGTACATCGTCTAAGCTTCATCACAAACTAATGAATCAGCCAACTTCACTTTCTCCATGCAGACCTAAATACTTTGATTAATTGGAAACCTACGATAGTCCAGAAACACCTCGTCTTCAAGCGTCAGACAAGATGAAGTCTCTATTCGGCGTCGGCGTGATTTACTAAAGTTTTAGGGAAGTCTAAGCTTCCACCGCGGGCGACGATGTGTAAGAAGTTTTTCCTAGAAATATTATATTTTGATGCGAGTCTATCTTTCGACCGACTTATACTCATCATGGTTGTAAGATAGGAATGACTTGCAAACACCCAACCTCTAGCAATCGTGCACTTTCTATAATTATATACTAATGTCTGCCAACACCTGGGTCAAGCTCCAAACACCCATAGAAACTTATCTACCACCTTCTAAGCGTTTAGGACGTCGACAATCGTACTGAGACCGTAATCCCGACGAAAGACGCAAATTTCGCAAACAACGCCTAGCACTCTGAAAATAGCAAATTTTCACATATTTTTGAGAGTTGAACTATTTCTAGCCCAATCCCAGAGCGTTTTCATACTTATCTTTTACTAAGTATTTTTCATGCTTTTCGACATCGGTCCTCGCTATGTGCTACTGACCGACGCTCTCACCACCATATATACGGACGACACGAAACGAAGGTGCGCGGCCAAAAATATAAAAACTTGCTCAAACTCATAATTTAGATAGTGTCGCTTATCCTGATTCCAAATCAGTAATCAGAATTGCGCTATCTATTTTAGTTTAGAAGTTATTAAGGAATCGGCTGATTTCATTACAAGAACGTATAAAGTACTTAGGAAATCTTCAATTCAATACAGGAACGTATAAAGTAAAAAGGTAAACTTCCAAAAGGTTTTCTATTTGTTACATTCGACCTGTATTGAACATATTTGATTATAATAAGCTCTTTACAACTTAGTTCTATGTATTTGAGATTAATTATTCGATTTTAGAGATTTTTAGGAAAATTTTATTATTGTGCTTTCTACGCTAAGGCAAGACCTCCAAAACATTTCATTGTCTTTTTAGGCTAGGGGCGGGTCGGTACACACTTTTAACATAAAATATCAAAATGAAACACAATCTTCTCATAACATTATTCACAAAAGGTAAAATAGTTAACGAAAAATTCAAATGTGGGCCATCTTAAATCTATCAAAATATAAATCAACTATAAAATAAAAACTAACTACTAAATAAAAATATATTTTACTTTTAAATTAACTTTGAAAGTAACTTATCGAAAATATAAAGAAATCAATTCTTTTTTCTAAAACATTTTTGATTAGTAGGTGGGCTATCTAAGGGATAAGTACTGATAATTAACTTTGAGATCAATCAAAATAAGTGTACTTATTAGTAAAAACAAATAAGACGCTATTGTCTTTAATTATGTGCGTGTATTCTTAAAAAAAAATTAAATTATCCCAAAATAATCTGAAAAGCGAATGGGGCTATGTTGGGGATCATATTATGGGCCATGATAGGAAATGACCCCCAGTTTAAGTATAATCTCGTAAAAATACAAAATAGGTAATAAAATAATAAAACTCATCTGTAATTTCGTTGATTAATAAATTAAATACGAGTTTTCACAGTTTAGAGCAAACAGATTTGCTTTTAATTTGCAAATTTTCAAAAGAAATGACATCGTGGAGTTTATAAAACGTGTATCGTTCTGACATGACCAAGCAAACTGTCGTTTGTCTTCAAAATGGTGACGCCCCGGTAATGAAACACACTTGCACTATTGTCTATGATACTAGTAGTATAAACCCGCGTAATTTCAAATGTTTCGAATAATCATAACTGTATTTTTTTTAGAGTGGGCTATCTTAGGAGCCGGGCTATCTTCGGCGACACTACCTTATTTATTTTCAAAAAAGTATTTTTAAAAGTTTAAATGGTTTAAAACTAAAGTTTAAATGGTTTAAATGGTTTAAAAGGTTTAAATAGTTTTAATAGTTTAAAACTAATAAAACTATTTACCTATATCATAATAATGTAACTAAAAATTTATGATTTTAGCAATTTCTCCTTTACTGTGCTATAAGACGTAGCTTCGTACCAAATTTCATTTATGATTTCACGGGATTGATTAATTATTACCTTGCGAGTGTAAAAATTGCGGCATAATTTGCGGCCTGTTATGTCTTTTGATTGTGTTGGCATAGGAATCTGGTTTTACACAGCTTCAAGGAACAGTAGACCTGAGTGTTTGATACGAATTTTAGCTCGATACCTCCACGCGTTCCTAATAAAAGGGGTCCTGGCAGACAGACAGACGGACAACAGTCAACAGTCAGTTTTTCCGTATTTCTGAGTCACTCGTCTTCGATATGGTGTTTTGCATGGTCCAAGAAAACAAGGTCTAACCGTTAGACCACGTGACTGACACGAGCCTACGTCATTTTTTGCTGTTCATCCTTGTCTATTAACACGCATTCGACAAGGACGAACAGCGCAAGATGACGTAGATTTTTGTCAGTCACGTGGTCTAGTGGTTAGACCTTGTTTTCTTAGACCATGGTGTTTTGATAAAACAAAAACCGGTAGTTTCCGAAACTAAAACGGAACGTAAATCTATGGTCGCTCATTCTTTGCGGATTGTCGCTCTCGCTCACACTCCCGTGTCGATCGTATAGGCGTCTCTTTCATGTCGGGGGTGTCTGTGTGTGTGTGATCCTAATGTCAATCGAGCGAGAACGTCATTGTTGGAATATAGACGTATGTAGACGTATATACTGTATTTCGTGATTACCTTGGTCCACGCCAAAAGGAACATGCATAATGAAATGATGCTCGTTGTCACCAGTGCGCCAAAGACAACAAACGCGTTAATGTTGCAGCAGCAGAACATATACACATAGGTTACCATTATCATCTGAAAAAAAAAAAAACACGGTGCGGTCAATGGTCGGTCACTTCATACAGAAAACGCGTTTTGACAAGCTACTTCTTTTTGAATAACAACTGAGCATTGAGTATCAACTACAAATCAATGGCGCTAGGCGCTATGTAAAACACCCCCGAACACCACCGGCGGCGGAGTCTCGCGGCGGCTGCGGGGTGCGGGACGTGGGGCGCTATATCGGACGGGGACTCATTTTGGCGCGGGGGGGGTGAATGTCCTTTGTGTACGGGTTAGTACTGTAACGAGGTGCATTGCGTGCTACCTCGTTGCCTCTTTCCTACTTCATTTCTCATCTCATTTACCTTTCGTTCTCTAAATTTGAATATTTAATTTTGGAATTAATTCTAAAATCATCCGTCAAATCATCCATTTTTATTTTCACTTCATCACCAGGCCTCATGCTACTCGGCCTTTCTATAAATGTAACTTTGTATATAATTATTTTATAAAACCTTGTAAACCAAGTCTTGTTGTGTTTGTTTGTGCGAATATATTTTAAAATTTATCAGTGACTATTGAGTTTTCATTACGTCGTGTTTTACCAACCACCTCATCAACCACATCTTCGTCACAGAAGAAAAAATTGTACTAACCCGTACAGAAAGGACACTCGACCCCCCGCGCCAAAATGCGTTTCCCGCCCGAAATAGCGCCCCACGCCCCGCACCAGTGGTGTTCGGGGGTGTTTTACATAGCGCCTAGCGCCATTGACTTGTAGTTGATATTCAAAAAGAAGTAGCTTGTTAAAACGAGATTTCTCTATGGAGTGACCGCCCAGTGTCTTCGTGTCGTCGCTCTGCAGGCGCGCCTGAGTCCAAGGCGTGCCGTACGTATGGTGCGGTCACCCAGTGTCTAGGACTCCCTTTAACTCGGCTATTCGTTGCACATCTTTTTTTTTTTTTTTTTTAATAGCCTACTTTATTTCCCACTGCTGGGCAAAGGCCTCCCCTCCATTACGCCAAACATCACGATCAAGCGCACTTGTGGTCCAGTCTGTATCGTACGCGTCCAAGTCGTCCCGCCAACGTCTCCGAGGCCTGCCTCGTCGTCGGCGTCCATTTTCGGGTATAAATTCTGTAGCCAGTTTAGCCCATCGTTCGGGATGCATGCGGGCGACATGTCCCGCCCAGTCCCACTTCAGCTTTGCTGTTTTTAAGCCGACATCTGTTATGCCTGTTTTGGAGCGTAGAGTTGTATTCCTTATACGGTCAATTCTCCTGACACTCAACATACTACGCTCCATGGCACGTTGGCAGACCATGAGTTTGGACTTCTGTGATTCCGTCAATGACCATGTCTGTGCACCGTAGGTTAGGATAGGCAGGATACACATGTCGACGAGTTTGCGCTTTAGTGACATTGGAAGGTTGCCCTTCATTAGCTCTTTCATAGACCAGTAGCTCTTCCAGGCGTTTTGGATTCGTCTTTCGACCTCTTTGTCCTGCCTGTTTTCGAAGGAAGCTATCTGGCCTAAATATATATACTCGTCGACATATTGTATTAATTGCCCATCCACCTCTACCCTACGTTTCGTGCTGTTAGACATAATCTGAGTCTTTGACATGTTCATTGAAAGTCCAACCTTAAGGCTTGCCTGGCTTGCAGCATTATCTGTAGCTCAGTTGCAGATGTGGCGAACAGGACGATGTCGTCCGCAAAGCGAAGGTTGGTGAGGCGTTGGTTATCGATTTGTATACCTTTGAACGACCAGGACGGCGTAAGATTTTTGAAAATTTCTTCTAATGTGGAAGTGAAGAGCTTGGGTGAAAGGGGGTCTCCCTGCTTTACGCCGCGCTTTATTTCAAACGATTGACCAGAATTCTGTAACTTAATACAAGCTGTACTGTTTCGGTATATGGTTTGGATAATGTTGATATAATGTCGGATCTATACCTTGCTTTTCAAGAGCAGTAAATATTGCAGAATGGTGTAGGCTGTCGAAAGCTTTGGCATAATCCACAAAGGCTAAATATAGAGGTCTGTTGTATTCTAAATATTTTTCAATTATTTGATTTAAAGTGTGTAGATGATCCGTAGTAGAAAAACTGGGATGAAAACCAGCTTGTTCGGGGGGTTGATGAGAATCCAAAATTCCAGCAATGCGGTTTTCTATAATTTTAATAAATATTTCATAAATATGTGAGATCAGGCTAATTGGTCGATAATTCTTTATATCGTTCTTATCACCTTTTTTGTACAGAAGTATAATATTGGAGTGACACATCGTTTGAGGAATTTCTCCTGAGAGTAAGATATTGTTAAAGAGATCTGTAAGACTTGGAACTAGAATTGGTTTGCCCGTCAGAATCATCTCTATAGTGACACCATCCTCCCCTGGACTTTTGTTATTTTTCATAGTTCGTAGAGCAGCTTCAACTTCTCTGTATGTTATGGGAGGGATAGTATCACCACAGGAACGTTCTTCAAGCCTACTGGCATCAGATTGATCCAAAGAAATATTTGAGTACAAGTTTTTATAAAATTTTGTGCATATGTCTAGGATTTTATCCATATTGCAATGTAAAATATCATTTTCATCCTTCATTTTACTAACCCAGGTCTTCCCTCTGCATATTCCCTGTTTTGCTATTCTGAGTGAGCTGTTTGTCTGTAGTGCAATTTTCACCATATTTGTGTTTAGATCGCGAACATCTTTTCTTATACTTCTCTTTACCTGCCTATCAATCTGTCTGTATTCTGTAGTATTTATTTTAATAGCGTTTCTTGTTTCAATGAGTTTCAAAGTCTCAAGTCTAAGCTTTCTAGTTTTTTCCCTTGTTAGTTTAATCTTTCTGTTAGCGTACGTGATACTTTTTACTATATTGTTGTACAGGATTTCTGTTTTATTAGTGTCTCCACTATCAGTTTCACTTTGCAAAATATCGAATCTATTTTTTAGCTCTAGGTTAAATTTATCTGAGTTGTGAAGTAAAACATTTCTGTTAAGCTTCTTGATTTTATTGTGAAATCTTTTTTTACGGTATAATTTTAAATTGAAACACACCCTTGCCCTCAATGGTCTATGGTCAGAATCAAATTTTATTTTATTTATGATTCCACAATCCTTCACGATGTATTTGTCGGACGATAATATAAAATCTATTTCGTTTTTCATGATGCCATCCGGTGAAGCCCAGGTCCAACGACGTTGCGGTTGTTTGTAAAAGAAGGTGTTACATATTTGTAGATTTTGTCCGAAGGCAAACTGAATGAGCCGATCTCCGCGTTGATTTCGTGTACCTAAACCATGAGGCCCCAGAATTTGGTCATTTTCCAACTCGTTTCGTACACCTATCTTGGCGTTAAAATCACCCAAAACGATGTTAAATGTTCCTCGATTTTCGTCGCAAATCTTATTAAGCAGATCGTAAAAGTCTTCTATGTCGTCATCACTATAGGAGGAAGTTGGTGCGTAAGTTTGAATTATAGTTAGTGTTTGTTTTTCTGTTAATTTAAACTTCAGTACAGCGATTCTATCAGAGTAACCATTAAATTCCAAAATATTGTCCTTCCATTTCTTTGCAACCAGAAAACCTACTCCATTAATTCCATTTGTCGTACCGTTATAATATAGTATAGTATCGTCTCTTTCAACTGTTAGCTCTCCTTCTCTTCTTACTTCCGACAACCCTACAATATCCCAGTTAACACATCAAGTGCACATCTTTGTTAATGATAATAGAATTTTTGGGTTAATCAATTATCGCTCTTATTACAAAGAGGATGTGTGCATGGATAAGTTAGAATCCTGTCTGGTCTTCCATTCCGGAGGCGCAGCTGAAAGCTTCGGCCAGTAATAATGTGTATTTGATTTTTAGAATTTATTTATGTTTATGATCATTGATCACGTTCATAATTTGGTGCAGTAATATTAACACATAGTATACTTATGCATGTTTTTCATATCATACTTGTGTTTAATAATTATCTTCGCCCGATTTTGTGCAGATTACCGGGTTGGTCCTATCGTTCTCGGCAAGCGAGTATGCCAGCCCAGTGTGGTGTCATTCAGCCCATGCAAAGCTGGTGGCCACTGCACTCTATCAAACGTGCAAGATCATTACTGGTTGTGTTAAGCCGACAGTTGACAAACTGTACAAGTGCTCTATCCACCAGCTGTAGCAAGCTATCAAGGCTGTAGGTTCAAGTCCCTACCCAAGTGACCCAAGCTCAATGATTTTAAGTAAATACTAGCTGTCCGCCCGCGGCTATACGCCCGCGTTGTTTTTTTTTTTTCGTTTTTTTTACCTTTTAAACCTTCCCTGGACTTTCATGAATATTTCAAGACCAAAATCAGCCAAATCGGTTCAGCCATTCTCGAGTTTTAAGCAGACTAACGAATAGCAATTCATTTTTATTATAAAGATTTTTATATATATAATGTATAAGAGAAGATACGCTAACAGACGACATTTGTAAAAAGATAAAAAAAAACGCCTAACCTGCTCTGGGGATGCCAGATGTGTAGGTATTTAATTTTTATGTTTATTTCAACAGTTAATAATTTTAATTATTTTTTATTAAAATTCCGCAATACCTATGGCTTCATAATGTATGTGTTACGCTCAAAGATCGAAAACGCTCAGTGAGCGGAAAAATAGCTCACAACGCGTTGTGGTCACAGTAAAACATCCACATTGCGAAATTCGTGTTATGGCTCTAATGAAAACGCGCACGACGCGTTGTGGCAATTACAGAAAGACCAAATAGTGAAATTCGTGTCGTGGCTGACATGCTATTCGATTTCAACGCGTTGTGGCAATGAAAAAAAGCCATGACGCGTTCTGAGCATTCATTGTTTTAACTATATCACGACGGACTGGTTGTAAGTAACTTGTCGGTGTCGGCTCTTTTAAAAAATGTAAAAATGTACACATGTACTATTTACATCGAAATAGAAATACTATTTAGTTCAATGTGGATCCAACAGTTAAAACGAATTGTTATGTTTAGCCTTAATGATGATTATTATGTTTTTGTTTTAAATAAGTATTTTTTACATAATTTTATTAATTTATTTTATGTCGTGCCTATTTTGAAAGAGTAGCGTCAGTTTTATTATATTCCTATGAAAAAAAAAAGTATTACCACAACGAAATTAAATATGTAGTTGATTGGAAACACGTGCAAGACATGGACGCACCAATATATCACAGCAATAACCAGTGCCAATGGCCTAAAACAACACAAGACAGTAGGTTATTAACAAATAAATTAAAATAATCATGCGTGTTTTCCTTCGGTAGATAAGTGAGGCCCTACCAAATATGGGCTAGGTAGTAGGACACACGTACCCACGTACGGGCGGCATTACCGAGCGAAACGCTACAAAGACATGGCGCGGTCATGGCGAAGGTACGTACGGCTCAGGCGATCGGCGTACGTACGTCGAACACGAGTACACGTCCACAGTAGACAAAGAACAGTAGGTTATCTTCATACAAACGTGCCGCTGTCGGTATGAAGGTCTGCGTCCGCGCCGCGTTTTAGGAGTCTTCGATACAGGCACCAAGTCTGATGCATACAGAAGGCTAGGCAGTACAATTGCCATGTACACTGCAACTTTGGTTGACAACTTGATATCATGTGAGTGGAATACCCTAGCTCGTAGTTTTCCAAACGAAACTGACGCAGCGCCAATCCTGTTATGTATTTCGGTACCAGGTCGCACCTTGATGATATAGTGCTTCCCTCGGAATTTCTCCACTGACTTTATAACCTCTCATCCGAGACACACTTGCAATGGCCCACACTGAAACCCTATAGCCATCACTTCAGTCTTACCTACACTGGTTTTGAGACTGAATCTTTTACACGCCTTGTCAAGAGCAGTCACCACGCTTTGTAAAGATTCATGAGATACTAATCAACCGCGCACATGATTTCGGCCAACACCTCCGTGGAGACCTTTGTGCTCGCTTTTAGTCTGATCAAAGGAAACAGGGAAACTGTTACTGCACGAAATCTTACGCGTATACCGTCCAAGTGAAACCGTAGCGCATCCCTCACGGCTTCTGCGAAATAGAGAGCGAACAGAGTAGGCGCAAACACACACCTCTGTTTCACACCACACGTGACAGAGAAGAAGTTAGTTTGCTCTCCATCACTGATACACAGCACCCATACCGTCATCGTCGTGAAAAAGACGAACTAAGTGCACATTTTTTCCGTACAGTCTACCTTGTCCAGGATCATCTATAGAGTTTCACGAGGAACGCTATCAAAAGCCTTTTCTAGGTCAACAAAAGCCAAAAACATTTGCTGGCCGAGAGGCCTTTTTCTTTTAGTTGTGGCACTGAAAAGATAGGCATCACAAGTTCCTCTTCCTGGACAGAATCCGAATTGTATTTCGAACAATATTTTCTATGGTAAGGGAATGAGGCGATTGAGAAGTATCTCAGCCTAACAAAGATTTTTCCCGGCAGCAGAGAAGAGCGACACACCACGATAGGAATTACAGTCTGATCTGTCCCCTTTATTCTTATGTAGTGAACAAATGCGTGAAATTTTAAAATACATGATATATAAGTAAGGGGGAATAAGGAGGCGGAATTATTAGGCTATTATGCTAATGTGTGCGTAACAGCGCGTGCCTACACGGCGCGCACACATTCAAACCAATGCGGCACGTTTTGGTATGATGATAAATTACTGTTCTCTAGTCTAGGTACTGTGACACAACCCTCGCCCCCCGGTACTGCCGGTGCTGTGTGGCTAGCGCCTGACTATAGTTTGTTATCGTGTTAACGCATGCGCGGCGATGCAAACTGCGCTGCGGTACGACGACGACGAGCGCAGCGTTGAAAACAAAAGAAGACAAAAAATTATATTTATAAAAATTTACTCGAACACTAACTTACATGCAAGGCCATAAAACATGCATTGCTGTTTTGGTTTCGAAAAATTGTCGTATTTCCTTTCTAAAAATATAAACAATATATTTTTATTAATCACAATAAAATTGATCTCTGAAATAATATTATAATTTACGAGTATATAAAATCTAATTTACGTGCGTATTTGAATGCTGCATTATGTAATATCATGTAAGGGCTTGGCCACAGCTCCGCGCGACGACGCGCGCCGCGATCTGCGGCGAGACCGGAGCGGAGGAGGCGCGAACTGCGGTGCGATGGTAGGCCACAGCTCGCCGCGTATTCGCTCTACAGACCGTTCACCGTAAGTTGCCCCCCGACTGCCATATACCATATACCACTCTATGGCAGGCGGGGGTCATCTATAGTGGACGGTCTGTAGACTCGATGCCGCATACACCCACCGCCGCCGCCGCCGCGCGCCCCTCCCGCCCCCTTCGCTATTCGCTCGATGCTCGTGTCGCCGCCGCCGTCGCCGTTACCGCGACTAGCTGTGTGTGGACAGCTTCATACAATTGCCTACGTTTGTTTCCATCGCTCTTCGCTGTTCGCGGTCGCCGCCGCCGCCGCGCGAAGCTGTGGCCAGGGGGTAAAACACTCAATATTTATTCAGCAGGAAATAATTTTCATTTGAACTTCTTTCGGACTCCATATTTGGCAATTAGCACGTTTAGGAATGGATTTATTATCACAAAACCAAAAGAATTACCTAATAGAATATACTTTATTGCACACCAGGAATAACAAAAATACAGTCTACAACGGTAAAAGTGTACAAATAGGCGGCCTTATTGCTAGGGTAGCAATTTCTACCAGGCAACCAAAGAATTAGCTAATAAAAAAGTAAATGTCATTCTTTTGGGTCCCATAACACACTGTGGAGCGTCCGCTGCCGTAACCGCACTAAATTCAAGCATAAGATGGCGTTGTAAAAGTGCGTTTACGGAGAAGCGGTTTTTCACGCGTTTGTTTGAAATGAAATAGAGCGTGTTTTGTGGCGGAGCCCGCGGATGCCAACGACGCGTCTGTGGTAGCGGCGACGTCACGCGACGTCGTCTTTTCGGCCACCGCAGCATTCTTGTATCCTGCCCTGCAAGATTCGCCGCGTGCGCCGCTACACTTTACGTGACGCGCCATGCCCCAAGTCTTCATCAACGAAATCGTACAGTGGGCTAAATTCTGGTGTGGCCGCTAAAATCTCTCAACTTAAGTTGTTGGTCTATTTCATTTATATGAGAATCGAAAATTATGGGAGATTAATTAATTTTATTTTGAATGAATGATATTTAAAATAAGCAGTGCAGCTGTCAAATTTAGCTTAATTTAGTCGGGATGGCCTTAGTCTTCAAACTACTCATAATCTATATAGGTACCTATCTAATGATACTAATGATGATAATTCATGTGGCAGTCCTTTGATCTACGCTTTTGTCGCTCATTCGACGTAGGCCTGTAGGCCTACTACTATGTAAGTAGCGACAGGCTCGAGAAGTTGTCAAACGCGACATATTGACAGAACTACTATGGCTCTAATGTCACTATGTCGCGTTTGACAGCTTCTCGAGCCTGTCGCTACTTACATAGTAGGCCTACTGGAAGACTCTGTTTTGTACTTTGTTTTAGGCCGCTGTGGAATCGTCAGATTATTATAAGTCTAGAGTATTTAGCTTAAGGACACGAACAATAAAAAACGAATGTTGTAACCAACATGGTTGAAGAACTCACACTTCCATTACAAGCACGCAGCAGCAAGCAGAGAAAAGATACATGCAGCCGATTAACAAAAACAGCGATCTTATGAAACTGTTCCTCTTAGCAGGATCTTGGTCTTTGTAATGAACGATATCAGATTCTGGAATGTGACAAGTAAAAGATTAGGTAGTATCTATAGCTATGATCTGCTGCATAAATTAACGAATTAATAAAAATGAAACTCTATTTGTATTTTCCCGCGGTTAAATGTTGCCTATGTAACTTAGGGTGATGTAGCTTTCTAATGGTGAAAGATTTTCTGAAATCGGTCCAGTAGTTTTTGAGTTTATTAATTACAAACATACACACACACGCACAAATACAAATCTTTCCTCTTTGTAATATAGACCCTTGCGAGGTGGTGGCGGTGTGCTTCTTGCTGCTCATGTAGATTTAAATCTCTGTCGCCGTCTGGATTTAGAAACTGAGCATTGTGAAGATTTATGGGCTTCTTTTACTTACCGTAATATCCATTTTAATGTATGTAATATCTATATACCTCCTAGCTCCTCTGATGATTTATATATGGAATGGTTTTTAAATGTAGAATCTAAGCTGTCTAACTTTACAGGTGTTTTGTTAATATTAGGAGATTTAAATTTAAATAGTGCCTCAAAAACAATAAATGCTTATTTTGCTTATTTTTTAAGTGTATGTGGCTTAGTTGAGATGAACAATGTTATGAACGCCCACGGTGGAAAGCTTGATGTAGTTCTTATTTCAGAAAGTCAAGAAAATGTGCAAGTGTGTGAGATGGTCGGTGATGGGTTGGTGCCGCACGCCGATCTATTTCATCCTCCTTTAGATGTCAGTATTTGTTTAGAAAACAGCACTTCTTCTGGTAAAACCGATCGTTTGCCTCCAAGTAATATAAACAGTAGAACCGACTGGAACTTTGCAAAGGCTGACTTCGCCTCTCTTTACAAACTTCTTTCTGAAGAACTATGGGAATCAGTTCTACAATCCCCCGATGTAAATGATGCTGTTAATGGTTTTTATGATACTATTTATTCTATCTTTGATAAGTGTGTTCCAAGAAAATCGCGTCCATCAAATAGTGTTAGACGCTATCCAGTCTGGTATAATAATGATCTCATAAAAGCAATTAAACGCAAAGCTTATTTACACCGCTTATGGAAAAAGACTAAAGACAAAGCGATATACCTACACATCTTTTAGTGAACTTAGGAAAAGTATTAAAAAAGACGAACACCTAGCCTATACTCGTTATATAGAAGAAATTTAATGCAATATAAAAAAGAAGCCTCAAGAATTTTGGAAATACGTCAGAAATCTCCGCACAACTGGTGGTTTTGTGACAGAGATATCCTATCAGAATGAAGTTTGTAAAGAAAGTGATTCAGCGGATGCTTTTGCCAGTTTCTTTTCAAGTGTATTTCTTCCCACTAATCCTATACTTAATCCAGATTCAGCTAATTCATCTGACACAACATCATCAGCAAACTATATACATTTCAATAGTATTTCTGCAGCAGATATTGAATACGCCTTGAAAAAACTCAAACCTAGGAGTGCAGCAGGCCCAGATGGTGTACCAGCATATGTTTTGAAGGCATGCAAAGACCATTTCATGACTCCACTTATGTACTTATTTAATCTTTATCTTAGCACGTCCGTATACCCTTCAGCATGGAAACAAATGGAAACTTTGCGCTCTAGGATTCACACCAGCACTACTTAAGTTTTTCGCAAGTTATTTACGCGACCGTCATCAGTTTGTACGTTATGGCTGTTTTGTGTCTAAGTCATACCAGACTCGTTCTGGCGTTAGCCAAGACTCTATCTTGGGTCCTTTGTTGTTCAACCTTATGATAAACGATCTCAGTACTGTGATAAACCACTCGACAGCTTTACTTTACGCTGATGATCTTAAACTTGTTCGTGTAGTGCAATGTATAGAGGACTGTAACAAACTACAGGCTGACATCAATTCCGTCCTAAAATGGAGTCAAAGCAACGAACTTCTGTTTAATCCTACTAAATGCACCACTCTGTCATTTGCCAGGGCTATTCACCCTTTACATGCAACGTACAGTCACGAGCAATAATATATATACATTGTCACATTTTTTTAAATATCTTCACTTCTATCATTTAAAAAATATGTGTTCTACTACTTGTTCTAAATTATCTAAACATCAAACTGTGTCAAAAGTAGGTATACATTAGTTTCACAGTAATATAAACGAAACAAAATCTGTAATAAGTTTACACTTCCAATAGAATTATAAAGTATCCATGACAATTTCAATAATATGTATACAACATGTTTACATATTATAGAAATTGTATAGGTTCTTATGAATTTTATTATGGATACAATAAAATGGCACAAAAAGTGTATACCTAGTGTATAGTGTACAAAGAGTTGCGAAGCTGGCTCTTCAAAACTCTTTGATAGTGTATTATTGCGTTTCGTTGCGCGTGCGTTCGATTCACTAGCACCTGCATCATTTTGCGCTGTTCATCCTTGTCTATTACACGCACCTAGAAATGACGTAGACTCGTGTCAGTCACGTGGTCTATTTGCAAGACCTTGTTTTCTTGGACCATGGTTCAGTTCATTGCGAATTAAGGTTGCATGCCTGTACACCTTTGCCTTTCTGTTGAAAAAGAAACATTGCAGGAGCGTGTACAGAGCGAGATAATGTGTATCCGAACGTTAATCGTGTCAAGATTTGTTAAGGCGGGTGCAATACCATACAGCAAAGTAGCAGAAGCCATAAAAAAAAAAAAATACCGTACAGTTTCGAAATTATGTAAACATTGGGGCTAAAACGTTAAGAAATTGAATTAGCCCTAATGTTTACATAATTTCGAAAGTGTGCTGTATACATATTTTTGAAGCTGTTCTGTGTACATATTTTTGATTTGATTGATGGGTACATAATTATAAAACTAAAAGTGAATATTACTTTTTGATTATCTGTTGTTTATATTATTTTGATGAAAATGTGTAGTTTATTTTGACACAACTTAGCGTTCCCATAATTATGGGAAACATTTCAGCATACATATTTTTGCGACTTAATATTGACAACATGAATTTGAAGCTTAAGGATGTTTCTATCTTATTACTCGTGACTGTACCAACTAGGCAATGAGACTATCACACATAAGACCTCCGTTAAGGATCTTGGTATTTTATTTGACACTAAACTCACTTTTAACGATCACATATCTACTTTAGCATCAGAGTCTTTCCGTATACTGGGTTTTGTCATTAGAAATTCTCGTGAATTCTATGATACTTTTTCGATTGAATTACTCTATAAGACTTTAGTCCGCAGCAAAATTGAAACTGCATCAGCTATATGGGCCCCCCATGAGAGTACTTATAATCTCATACTCGAAAAAATACAGAAAGCCTTTCTTCGATTCCTATATAAGAAAAGATTTGGCTATTATCCATTTCTGTACCCCACAAAATTCCTGCAAGGTACTCTAGGCTTCAGATCCTTGGAGGCAAGGCGTGATTCGCAGCTTATGATTGTGACATGCAAGATCCTTCGAGGAGAATATAATTGTCCAGATTTACTTTCAGAAGTTTTTCGTTTGTTTGTTCCCGACAAATATCTGCGCGGTCGTGGTCACCATCTTCTAGCGCCGCCTGCCTCACGCACTGTTGCACACCGCAACTCGCCTTTACCACGGGGTTCAGCCATGTTGACTGATTTGTTACGCTGGGCACCTCAACTCGATCTTTTAGCTGATAATTGGTTGAATGTAAGCAGAAATGTGATCATTTTCTCAGAAATTGTATAGGATTTTATATATAAGATTGTTAATTATTACGTTTTTATTTCTTTAAATTTGTTGATTTCTGTTTTAGAGTAGTATTATTCTGTTTTTGTTGTTGTTCTTTGTAAAAGTTTAGCATTATAAGTAAATTGGTCTTTACTGTAAGCTTATAATGTGATGTTTAAAATAAATAAATAAATAAATAAATAAATATTAGTATGAAGTATAAAGGGGTCCACACACAGCAGCTATAATGTACATCTTTACATTATAGCACGATACATCTCATTACATCTTTCCATAGAAATCCCCAGGAGACAACACACAGCAGCTATAATGTATATTTTTACATCTTTGTATCTTAAGATACAGAGCGATACGGAAATATACATTAAATAGTTCGATATATCTTGATACATCTTAATACATCTCAATATATTTCCGTATATCTCTCATTATAGAGGGTGTTCAACAAGTTGCTAGTTATTAAACACACAGTACAGTCTGTCTCAGTCTCAATCGCTCAATTAAAATCAGGATATTATGATTTCCTCGGATTTGACCCTTAACGGATTGACTATTTATTTTGAAGACTTGGCTTCTGCCTTTTATATACATTGAAGCATTATTGACCATAGCTTCCCGCCGCGGCTCCGCCCGCGTTAATAGCTTTTTCAGTGGGAATGAGACATTTTCCCGCGGTAAAAGTTAACCTATGTTCTTCCGCAATGTCTATTCTATCTTTGTGCTAACTCCGCCCGCTTTAACAATTTTTCTCGTGGGAATGAGAAATTTTCCCGCGGTAAATTGTAGTACTTGTAGCCTATGTTCTTTCCCAAGGTCTATTCCGTCTTTGTGCCAAGTTTACCAATATCGGTTTAGTGGTTTCGGAGCCTATTCAATTATTAGGAATAATCATATATTTTAGGTATTTTTTTTACACCTTAGGGTTACATTATTGAATTTTGGTAAGGATTTTTTAAACTCTCCGGAAATTTCCTTACGCTGTATGTGATCTTCAATCCACAATTTTCTGTTTTTGGCGCATGTTGCAATACGCCCATCAAAATCACAATCAGAATCATCTTCTGATGAACTATCTAGTAAATCTAACAGTAAACTAGTCGACGGGTCCATATTATTATAATAATCAAAATAGAACACCCCGTATAACACTTTCGCAGCTGGGAAGTGCGTCAATGGGTACGTGTACCTATGGAATGAAGGAAAATATACCTTACATTACCTGTTGTGTGTGTGATACGTTAAGATAAGGTATAGCTATACATCCCAGGATGTAATATACATTATAGCTGCTGTGTGTGGTGCCCTTGATAGGTACCTAGATTTCATCAAAGGGTATGATAGATAACTCACGTAACCTTACCTGATAGATTATGAAACTTCAATTTGCCAAAGGCCTCGTTTAATTCTTCTTTTCCCATTATATCCGGAAAATTCGGATTGTCGAGTAGATATTTTGATAAATTCAATAATGGTTTTGACAGGTAAATCACCCATATTTGTTGGTTATTTTTCTCTTTGAGTCAATCCACAGAACAGTATAAAGCGGGATAGAGACGTTCAGTTTCAACTGTTTGTTTCCCTACCTTTTACTTGACACTGGCACAAAGCAAGCTAGTGCTACAAAAAAGAAAAAAAAACAGTCCTCACCATAGATATAGTAATAAAGCAAAAAAAAATTCTACCTCTATGGTCCTAACAGTCCTAACCACTAACCACATAACAGAGAAATGGGATGGAGCCGTCCAAAGATGATTACTATACCGGGGCTTCTTCTGTATGTAGCCGCGGCGGCTTGACTTTCTTTCTTGATAATAAAATAATAAATAAATAAAATAAGTTTATTTCATTAACAAACATTGCCTTAATCTAATGAGGTTTGGCATCTCCCTTTAAGCTAAATAGTTGCCTGTATTGGGAGGTGCCACTCTTCCATTAATGAAGGTATATAAATTTAGGCGGTAATTAATATTTGTTAACAATACTGTACTAATACATAAAACACAAAACAAGAAAGAAAGTTACTAAAGGAAAATAAAAGAAAAGGATTAATATGTAAAGCTAGCAAAATTCTGAAACATACTATCTAATTATAAATTTGTGATCATGTGTATGTGTGTATGTGTGTGTGTGTGTGTGTGTGTGTTGATAAAGACCTAATTAAGGATGACTAACCCAGAAAATGACGTCCCGCGAAGTTGCCCTACTTAGCAGATGACTAACCCAGAAAATGACGTCCTGCGAAGTTGACCTACATAGAAGATTACTAGCCTAGAAAATGACGTCCCTCGAAGTTGACCCACCTAGAATATGACTAACCTAGAAAATGACGTACAAAGAATATGACGTGCCTTTATATTGACTATCTGAGAAATTGACCAAGCTCGCTTAAAGGCGTCCTAACACTTATTGATCTCGGACTGTTTCGTGACCTTTGAGATTTTGTCCAAAAAGCATTAAATTTTTGTATTTTTTTGTCAAAGATCTGTTAACCTTTTAAACCGCCATGGTCTGAAATATAAGACTTACCGAATCGAGCTCACAACGCCGCCCTCTCATAAATAAGACTTGTCTTTTGACTGTTTTTTTTAGTGTGCTTGACTATATTTTTAAACGGTTGTATTTAGCTTACCCCGTTTGTTTTATTTATTCTTTATTCTTGGGTCAAAAGTAATTGAAATTTCACCCTCTTCCTGTCAATCGATTAATCTGAAATTTAGTATACACTTTGGATTTTGGTGACAATACAATTATGTTTATTCAATATCATTGTAAATTCAAGATGGCCGCCGCTACAAAATGGCGGATAACCTAGGTTTTATCAATCCCAACAATATGGGTATCAAATGAAAGGGCTCAACAAGTAGAATACAATGTACTATACAAAATTGAAATCCAAGATGGCCGCCTCTACAAAATGGCAGATAACCTAGGTTTTATCAATCCCAACAATACAGGTATCAAATGAAAGGGCTCAACAAGTAGAATACAATGTGTGGACAACTTCCCATTTCATTTATTTTCCAAAAGGACAACTTCACATTTGTTCTACTTCGAACTCGAGAATCTAGGCTTTCGTCTTATCGATCGCCGACCGAGTGTCGTGACATCGAGTACACTCGTTTACAGTACTATTGACAGCCACTGACACTGCTGTTTCTTTGTTAAGACACTTCTCTTTTAATTTAAGATCGTGTTTAAAAAGGAATTTAAAACGGTGGCGGTGCGGTGTAGTGGTCTAAGCTCGGTGTAGAATACCTAACGTTTTTTTTTAAGTATGGCCAAAGAATATTGAGCACTATAATATGTATATAGAGACGTAAAACATGCAAATCTTAAAGAAACAAATTCTGTCAACTATCGTCTATTTCATATAAATCCGGACAAAAGTTCACTGACCTCTTTCTTTTCTTGAAAGTTATTTAAAATAATGTAACGCCAAAATGTCTGGCAAGGTCACACGCTCACCCCGCTTCTACTACGGTTTGCCAAATTACGTATTTTGCGATAATTTCCTAGTTTTATTGTTTGAAGAAAAAAATGTGCGCATTGTATGCATGAAACCAGTTTGAGGCTTCCGGCGGGGGGGTAATAATTGTAAGACCCGGGTACTCCGCCCGCGTTAACCATTTTTCCCGTGGGAATGACGCATTTTCCCGCGGTAAAAGGTAGCCTATGTTACTCAGGGTGAATGTAGCTTTCTAATAGTGAAAGAATTTTTGTAATCGGCACAGTAGTTTTTGAGTTTATTCATTACAAACATACACACACAAAAATACACATTTTTCCTCTTTGTAATATTAGTATGAGTATCAGCGACAAATCACTAATGTGTAGACATGATTGGATCGCCTTATATTACGTCTTTATACCACCAAAACAAACAAACAAGTTTATTGTAACAGAAAAAGAAAACATTCCTTTAACTCTATGAGTACCTGTGGCAGATTAATTAGATTAATAAACTCTATTACATACAAAATATACCATTTGCTTGCTTATCTTGTGGGTTTCGAAGTTAATCTACCCCAGAAACCCTGGTGTCAGAATTATTGAGACGCTAAGGCAAAAACATGGCTCGTGTAACGACTACATCCGTAGATAGAAGCGGGCCATCGACTTTACGTGCCTTCTGAAGCACATAATTTTCGGGCAATCGGGTGATTCAGCCTGTACTGTCGACCTTTCTCTTTTTTGTTGGTCTTCTGGAAGATATTTCACTTAAAATAAGCAGGCCTGTAGTGTCGTCTTTATTTTACACTGTGTACAAAAAATTGATAAATAATTAAAATGGATTGTCTACATAACAAACCTGTAACACATCGGATAGGTCAGTAAGCTCTAAACACTTATTCTTGTAAACGTGCCGCGTAAAAAGGGCCCAGCCAGTTTTTTATCCGTCCCTAACCACGTAACGAATTGGTCCCTGAAGGCTGAAGGGTTCAACCGGCCCTATGTAAATACACAAGCTGTATAAACATGTTTTGTTTCTTACTACACTACCTGCTAAAAATATTTTTTGAAATAACAGGGTCTTATTTTTTATAAATCGAAGCGAATTTAAGCGACAAACGACATCTGTTGAAAAAGTAATAAACTGGGGTTCTTACTTCCTTATTAGAGTATAAACTTTATGGTAATCAAATCAATATTGAAATCAAACATTTCTTTTGTGAATCACACGTAAATACACAGTCAATAGAATAAATTGTACCTCGGTTATTAAATACTCGTAAATGAACATTACATTTTTTGGTTCGGTTTTTTCATGTCTGGATTGAAAGGATTGGCAAGAACCACGTTTATCTCGTTCGTTGAATGTGGTCGGCGGATGTATTGGAATGTTTAATTTCGATATACAGGGTGGTGGCGCAAAATGAAGTAGGTATTTTGTTTTTAAATTAAACTAGGGAATTGTCATTTAATTTTCCGGTGATTTCAAAATTATAAAAAACAATCCGAGTGAATTTGGGTAGTGAATAGACAAACGAACTTCTTTTATGAAATGTCAAAACAATATTTTATAGGGAAAATTGAAAGGAATAAATAAACGTGATAATTAACATTTTACAACAATTTTAGTATTATTTTTATTTAGATTTGCCATAATAAACCTGAAATTGTTATAAATAGCCCTAGTTGATATACGAGTGATTTCAGGTGTTTTTTTTCCTACATAGAGTAAAATAATTTTCTTTTTCGTGTTCAAAATTCACTCGAGATAAGATAATTTTCTTACCAGCCTGTATGTCGTGATTGGAGCGCGCTTTTCAAGCAATATCGCCGATTTCAAATGGAAGAAAATTACTGCTTTTCCCAGCGACTGAATACACGGAATTTTGAATAAACGTGAGTCTGGTGACGTCACGAAAGTATTTATATAGATGTACACTTTTAAAAGTGATTATCATGTTTTATGTTTTTTTTTCTTTTTGTTAATTCTGTTACTAGACACCATATAATAAGGCCTAAGGAGGAGCAGAATTTTCTGACACAGGCAAATTGTTGCTTAAACGAAGATTCTCACAACTTGTCTATGTAAACCGTGGCTCTTAATGAATAAAAAAAATATATTTTGAATTTTGAATTTTTTCAAACTCAAAAACTACTGTACCGAATTCAAAAATATTTTCACCATTTAAAAGCTACATTCACCCTGAGTAACATAGGCTACCTTTTACCGCGGGAAAATGCCTCGTTCCCACGGGAAAAACTGTAAACGCGGGCGGAGCCGCGGCGGAGAATAACACAAATGCAAAAACGCAACGGGGCGAAAACGTAATACAATACAATTCAATACAAATACCTACTTTACATTAGTTAATAAATAATACATTTTTTAAAGATGGTGTTCAGCCATTCATATTCAAATTTTACAGTCACTAAACCTCCTTAAATTACCTAAAAATAAGACCTTATTTTTTCAAAGAGAAAATTCTCGATGGCGCCTCATGGATTCGTAATAAAAACTTTTTCCATAAAACCCTCTAGGCTAAAGCCTAGATCCATCGAACAGGGATCCTCCGTCAAATTAAGGGTTCGCCGAACCCCGAATGAGGGTTTAATAAAGGGTAACGAACATATTTGTATGTGCCGACGACCGCGTTCAGGCAACTGAAAGGGAAGTGTGAAAACAAGCTACAGTGTGAGGGTTCTGTCTGTTTTTCAAATGGCGTAAAAATTTCAGACATCGGCGCAGGAATTTTGCCAAAAGTCGGGGTTAATGTCCTTATTAATCAATCCTTGAGGAGTTCCGTTTTTGTTTATAATTCTTTGTCTTACTTATAATTTAAATTAGTTCTCTTGTCTCGCCCATACTATTATTTATTCATCATCATGTCGTATGGCAGCTACCGCAATGGATCCTATATAGAAATTTTTAGATTTTTCAACCACTCCTCCGCGGCCGGGGTGAGACAATGCAGCTCGGTAATGCCACCGGAAAATGAGTAGAGTGGACAGTCGTTCACAATGTGGGCCAGAGTCTGGTCGGACTCCCCACACTCGCAGGCTGGCGACTCTCTGAGCCCCCATTTGTGTAGATGGTGGTTACAACGACCGTGTCCGGTTCTGCATCGGTTCAGTTTCACCCACAATGGCCGGGGAGCATCGAAGCCAGGAGGTTTTTTGTTCGGGAAAAAGGTATTAGGCTGCTAAAACATAATAGATAGATAAATTACGTTTCGGTGATTAATTGTAATTATAACAGAGAAGAAGATTTCGTTCAGAAATACATATTGTTTTAACTCAATAACAACTGCGATGCCCAACCTACCTGCTAAGCTTAGGGATTATAGCAACAAGCACAGAATACCAAATAGTAGTCCCTACAACAAGGAAGGGGCTATAGTCTAGACTTTCGTAATAGTGTAGGATTGAGCCTCTTCGTAGGGATTTACAAACTACGATAAATACGTAAGGAACTCTAAAACTGTCAATTAGTAATATCGTGTGTGGGGATTATACCAGAGACCTAAAAGTATAGGAACTTTGTAATTTTAATTGTTAGTTTCAATTCAGGCAAACCCCGGTGATATGAATGTAACTAAAAAGTACTGCTATTATTATTATCTATCTATACTAATATGTATTTTAAATAGGAAATATTGGATTGTTTGTTTGCATTAAATAGACTCCGAAACTACAGAACCGATTTAATAAAGCTTGATTAAATTTTGTTCTTTTTATAAAACTGAAGATTAAGAAAAATTAATTGTAAATTATGGTAAATTGATTGCAGAATGACGCAGTTCGAGTCGACGATTTAAAATAATAAAATTTTTATGTAATTATTATTACGATTGTCGATTTTATTCAGTTTAAATATAAAAGCTTTGATGACCTTGTATGTAATGAATGTCTCTCTTATTTATCTATAACAGAGTACTTGGTTATATAGTGATAAAGACAATAGCGTGGGAGGAGGTTTATCTATAATAATAAAACGGTAGAGGTCAAATGTCTGTAAATAGAAAAAAAAAGATAAAATAATAGTCAGGAGGATGAAAGAAGTGAAATAGAACATATCTAGATAATTTTCCTTTTTTTGTTTCTCTGCCTGTTTGTCTGTTTGTACGGGCTTATCTCCGAAACTGTTGGACCGATTTAAATGAAATTTTGCACGGTGGTACCTTATAGACTTGGGTGATAAATAACGTCACAGTGAAAAAGTCACAGTGATCAGGTGCCTGCAAAAGTCACTGTGACTTTTTAGAAAATAACAACGTTCCAAAATAACGTTGTTACTTCGCGGCTTCCAAGTCGTTCCGAGCGCGACCGCGCCGCGCGTTATTTGTCACGGTTGGCGCCAAGCGGCCGCGCTCCCGCCCGGTCCGCGGCGGCGACCAATCATCGGTAGGTAGATTCGGCGATATAACCAATATGGCGATTATTGCAAGCGCGCGACGACGACAGAGCAACAAGTATAGTAGACACGGAAACTATAATAATAAACACGCCGCACAGTTAAATTATAAAAATGCGACAGTCCTAAGCCTGTAAAAAGTGTGAAGGATATTTTGTGATCAACTGTTCAGTCAGTCACTCTCGCCCGCGCTCAACTATATATAATCGACTATCGTTATGATTCCAAGTTCCAACCGTTCCACCTAGTTATCTAAGTTCCAAGCCCAATGTCGTTCCATGTAACCGACAAGTAACGACGTGACAAAGTCACGGTGATTTTTCACAGTGATTTTTTTGGAACTGGAACGACAGTCACGGTGATCGCAAAATAACGACTTAGCCCATGTCTAGTACCTTATTTATAACCCCGGTCAACATCTTTTACCGCGTTTTTACCGCGGGAAAATCTATCATTCCTACGGGAAACTGCACGGGAAAGTCGACGCGTGCAGACAGCTAGTCTAGACATACATACATATACATACAGTCACGCTTCTTTCCCGGATGGGTAGGCAGAGACCACTTCCTTCCACTTGCTACGATTAAGACAGTTCTTTTGCTTCATCCACATTCATTAATCTCATAATGCAAGCTCGTCGGTTTAGAGTGAGTACTCTAACTAAACCGACGAGCTTGCAATGGTAAAAAATGATTATTTTTCAAACAAAACGATATATTATGTCCGTCCGTTGTAAATAAATTTGACTTGGCAACGCTTCAGTTTATATTTTTGATAGAAAAAGGATATTTGGATGTGTACCAAAAGTGTTTTATCACTGTATGTATACTCGTCCTTGATATCTGGTGCCCAAAGGGGTATGTTTAAATTATTATATTATTTTTAAATCATATTATGGCTAACAAAACAAAGTGTAATAAAGACACAAACACACACAAACTCGCACACACGTTCAAGTCCGGTGAAGCTTGATTGGTCGTACTTTTTCTACTAAGCATAGGTCAATTTAAAAAAAAAGATAAAATCTCGCACACTCACACACGCACACATACACATTCTACTAATAAAAACTGCTCTTTATTTTATTCTTTTTTAGTTTGTAATGTAAAATATTTACAGACGCACTACCTTTCTCATATTTTTTATATAATATTTAGTCACATAACTATATTCAGATGAAGAGCGATGATGCCTCCTGACACAGGCTTTTTTCACAAATTACGTATAGCGGCGGGCGGCGGCGGCGGCGCGCTTTTTTATCTCAGCCCATGTACAGAATAAGGAATTGTTTAAAATGAAATTAACACGTCATTATCTTTTTACACTAAATATAAAGAGATGCAAGTACTGATTCCTATCAATATTTTCCAAGTTCTGGGTCATAAAACCAAAACTGGGCTATAAAACCTACTTAAAGGTATAGTCAAGCGCACGCTAAGCTGACCACTTTGGACTTTTCACCGTTCTTAGGTCCATTGAGTAAGGAACAGAATCGCGGTGAGCGTGTACGTACATCTTACCTCTTACTTGACCGAACTAGAAGTAAGGTTATTTATTTGCCCATCCATTTACTTAATACATAACAGACGAACCCATCTAAAAACTATAATAGTTATGTACCTTAAAGGGCAGTGGTGGCTGAAGCCCAATAATAGCAATGTCTGTTCTTACAAACGACAGCCGCATTGATTGGGTATTGCCAGATCGACGCTGCTCCGCAGTTTTAGGATAATTGATTAAAAAACTATCAAAGTATTTTTAAAATAAACTTTTATCTATTTAAGTAGGTATTGTCATTCATTCGTTGGCTGCCATTTCGAAGATAAGAATTAGATAACTCCACCAACCTTACAAAATTTAATTTTAAAAGTCAACAGTCAAATGTTTTAATCGAAGTAAGATTTACAAATCACTTTACGACTTTTACATTTTAACAGTAATAAAAAACTAGTAAGTTAACTTTGCACCCTATAAACGAAAATGTTATAAAAGGTATTTAAAAGTCGGGAAATAAATAGAAACCTAGGTATATCTTTAAAGCACATCAATTTAAATGTGTATAAAGGGTCGAGCTATTCAGCAATTTATCTTAACTTATTATGTAAAACTAGGGTCTACTATTACGTATTCTGTGGTAAAACTGAAAGCAATTTGAACACCAATAAGCCTTCTGTGCGAAACTTAATCCCGCTTCTGGCAACATCCACAGTACCCGCCGCGCCTCCGCCGGAAAAGGTTGCGTTCCATTTTCAAATAAATTCTTATTATAAATTTTCCCGCCTCGCCGTTGCCGCGTTTTCTCTAAGCTTTTTTATTTTTCTTTGGCGTTTGTAGTTCAAGTTAGTGGGCAGTGAGTCATTTTTATTGTGCCTGATTCTGTGTTGTTTTTGCGTTCAGCCAAGTTATAAATTGATGTTGTATAAAAGTTAGTTATTATTTATTTGGGTAGATATATTATAATAAGATAACGTTATTGGATGCAGTGCTAAAAGTGGTGTTTCAGTGATTCGTGGGCTTACAAAATTAGATTTTAGTGTTTTTACACAATACTCTTTTTATTATCTTTCAGTAGATAAATTTCAGTGTCATGCCGTCCGCGAATTCATACATCCGTTATGAAGATCATAATTTTATTTGTGATATTTTTTATTAAAATCAATTTGTAAATAATTAAGTCACCAACTTCAGACATAAGCTACTTATATTATCCAGTTTTTATTTCAAAGCTAATAAACTTGTTTCTAAGAAAAGCTAATATTGCGTACCTAAACCTGGCGAAAATGTCTTAATAAAGAGAAATGGTCGTAAACAATAGTAAGTGAGCACATTTCAAGACGACGGAAAGTTTTGATTGCCTTTCTGAGACGTGTTTATGAAAAAAGTTATAACTACTAGTTAGTAGTTACCCAATCTACACAAATCCATAATGATAGCCTATGTTACCGCGGAAAAATGCCACATTCCCACTTGAAAAATTGTTAACGCGGGCGAAAAGCTATTCTATTTTCAAAAAATTTGGGATTCTTACTAAAACTCCAATAATAATCCCAGCTGTAATAACATTACCTATATTATTCCTAATAATTAAAAAGGCTCCGAAACTACGGAACCGATTTTGATGAAATTTGGCAAAAAAATTGAATAGACCTTGGGAAAGACCATAGGCTACCTTTTTCTGCGGGAAAATTCCTCATTCCCACGGGAAAACTGTTAACGCGGGCAAAGCCACAGGGCGGAAAGCTAGTGTGTTTAATAATAATTCTAGTACAGAAAACAAATCGTCGAAATGTATAATTACGCTACGCTTATTACAACAAAATGGCTATACAGGGTTTTGTTCAGGAGTATAATTAATCTATAATCTATAGTAATACTAATAATAATAAAACTGAAGAATCGGCGTGTCTGTACATTGATCTGTTTTTCAGTGAGTGTAGTTGAACACAAAAATACAAGTTTTGAAAAAAAATCCGTCTGTCTGTTTGTACACGATAATCTCATGAACCGTTGGACCGATTTGAATGAAATTTTGCATGGTGGTACCTTATATCTCCGGTCAACATGTTATACTTAAATTTTACCACGAAAAATAAAAAAAGAAAGAAAAAACAACGCGGGCGTAGCCGTAGGCGGATAGCTAGTTTTAATTATAAGCGTTCGGTAACCTAGTGGTTAGGGTCGATACCTCCCATTCGGGATGCGCAGGTTCTAGCCTCAGTGCAGCAACAACAGTGCAGCCGCAGTGTTTAGAAAAATATTTAATTCCATTATTAGGTAATATTTTTTGTAAAATATTTTGAAAAGATGCACGCCTGTGGAGTTTCTTCCGGCGAGTTCTTCTCCACAGAAGACAGCCAAATTGTGAACTCGCCTCGACGTCGAAAAGTAATTTGTAAAATCTTACTTCGAATAAAAACTTTTTGAATTTTGAATTTCGTGTTCACAATACGTTTATTCGACGCTCTTACGGCGACGGAAAGCATCGTCAGGCAACCTGCACACACCTGCGAATAAATTCAAAGGTTGTTTATGAAAATGACCAATCCGCACTGGGCCAACGTGGTCTCCTAACGCAGGGTAGGCTTGAGCCCCTCGGTGGGGACATTTGGGCTGTTAACAAATTCGATAAAATGATTTATTCTCTGGTTCTATAAGCCGCTCTTATTTACAGTCGCGTCGCTTTATCCAAGGTTAATCACACTGTTAGTGTTTATAGTTATTTTATCTCAATCGATTTATATTTACGCTTATCTGACGCCATTAACAACGTACTAACTCTAACCAGACTACAAAGTTATTAAAAAGTTATAATAAATTAAATTATATTAAAATTCTGCTAGTTAGCTCTTCTGGTAAAGAATACTAAACATTTATATTATGTAATTCGCTTATGTAACTTATCATAAGTTATGTCATTATAACAGTAGGGTACTATATCAATATCAATTACATAACTTATTTAGCCTACCTAGCAATAAGTGCTTAAACGATCACTGTACTTACGTGGACCACCGTCCACCATCGACACTTGGAGACACTTCCCAAATGAAACACAAACACATCTGACTTACATCCTTCCGCAAACCTAATCAATCGGACACACATACGACTTGTTGATACGACAGCTAACGATCTACTGACTGCGACTTCGGGAGTCTCACCAGTCACTACACATCTACCCTCACATAAAAAATCACAACTAGAGCGTTGTTATTTACATTTCTACCCTAAATTCGACATATTCATAAATATTTTGAGGTATAGGTACTCGTAGTATTAGTTTCTACTTATCTTTTAAAATATTTCTAAATTAAGTATTTGTTTGAATTTCCCATACCCTTAATACCTTAAACTGAAACTTAAATCTATTAATAAATAAATAAATAATAATTAAATATTTGGGGACATCTCACACACGGCCATTTGACCCCAAACTAGGCAGAGCCTGTACTATGGGTTGGGTGTCAGACAGCTGATATACATACATATATAAATATACAATGTTCGGACATAAGGCAAACCCAAGTGCTCATCACACGAATTTTTGCCCTAGGCGGGATTCTAACCCGTGACCCTGTGCTTCTAAGCACAGTAAGACGTTCTACCAACTAGGCTACGGGACCGTCAAACTCAATCTAAAGATATTAAAAGTAAACTAGAAAAAAAAAGGATAACAAAAGGTAACACCTAAATATTATGTTCTCTAGCTAGTGTACTAGACAGAACCTGTGACAATTCCGAATGTAGGAGAAGAGTATAAATAGAAAAAAATCTGGGAGGGATAGAGTACGCCTAATCGAGTATGAACCGTAAGCACGGATATGAACAGTCCGAATATCTTCAGCGCGTTCGTTTAGTATCAAATGGTCATCGGGGCTGATTATTTTTCCCGGTGATAATAAGTAATTTAATAGGAGAACATTTTGAAATGTGCAGTGATAAGTTGCAAACATGACTTGAGGAACAAATCAAAAAAGAAAAATGTTATTGATTTCACCGCCCATACAAAATCTGCCAAAATTTGCTTACGCTTGACATAAAGGCAACGGAGCGATGCGCGTGCTCTATGTATATATTCTCTAAGGTAGGAGAGTAGTTTCCCCAAACTTTAAGTGAATGTAAGTTTATCCTATACTAGCGTTGTATGTGTGTGTGCTCTGAATGCAAACATGCCAGTCTTCTTTCCAGAAACGCGGGTGCATTTGGATTTCACACACGTAGGTAGCCTTTAAGTAACAGTGTGATTCCTGCCCTAGATTTCAAGCAATTCAACTCCTCCTTGGTGTGCCTTAGAGACACAGAATAAAATATAATAGTACTAAGCCTTAAGTCTAATCTTCGCCAAAGCAACAACGTGCAAAATTGACGCATGCCGCATAATTGATCAACAAGTGCAGTATGATGCTTTGAAAAGCTTCGATCTCTCTACGATTGCCTCGGTGTAAATGTGCTGCCGCATGCCGCAAATGCCGCAAATATTTCCTATTTGTAGCATACTACAAGATACCTCGCGACACGAGACAGAGCCTGTATTATATTGTGAACACACAGATAAAGAAGTATATCAATATGCAACATCTAGACACTGTTTCAAAATTCAAAATATAAAAATTTCTTATTCATTATAAATGCTCCCTTAGAACACATGACGTCATTAATTTCTAAAGCTAATAAGCTTTGTTTAAACCGAGACCGGCTCTCGTCTCAAACAACATACAAGTCTAAGCAATGAAAAAGAGATCTGTTTTTAACGTAAGTGAAGTTCTCATCACACAAATGTTTGGGCGGGGTTTGAACTTGAAATGAACAGGGACAGCCATCGATTTCCAGACATCTAGAATCTTTGTTATAATAAAATATGCTATTTCAAGTTAAGTAAATCGTTATTTGGTTGAAAACTCAAAGCTATTTCGGGCCGGTCCGCTTTTCGTGAAATTGGACGCTCGTGGAACTAGGGCGCTCCTAAAGTCTGACTATAACAACCACATAACAACTCAACTTCAGTAGATATTCAACTTAAATCATGAATTAGGTCGTAAATTGCAATGACTCCCTGTCAAACAAGTTTCTAGTTACTTACACCAAAGATTGTGGATCACTCTAAGATTTCAAGTGTATGATTTATAAGTCAGATTTTAAGATATTATTTAAAAAAAAAGCATACGCTTCGAATGGAAAACCTCCTCCTTTTTTGAAGTCAATTAAAAATAAAATCATACTTTGGTTTTTTAACGTCATAGATATCGAATCAGAGTAAGATCGATCAAAATATACAGTCGTTTTATATACTTACACTAAGAGTTTTAACATCAGTAGTTTGTTAGTTAGTGACAAAGATTAACCGGATTTGTATACCTACTGCAAACTCTACTGGACTTACTTTTTAAGAGTGTAAATAAAAAGTCGAGTCAAATAAATAATCAGCAATTAAAAAAGTTATAAAATAATAATTACAAATAGGTAATCAACAATTGAAAAAAGTTACAAAAATATTAATTACAAATAACGCTTATCGGAAAGTTGCAGTTGCATTCTATTATATTTAATTTTATTATAATTCACTGTCTATTAAAAGTAAAATATTGAATAGTTTTGGTGTAGTAGCATGTCGTGTAATATTTTAACTTTTCTTTTCAACAGTCCCATAAACTGAAGGGTGCCAGAGCGAGACTTTTTGATAGGTATTTTGAGAGGGTGCCATAGCAAAACTAACCCGACGAGTAACCTCCGGCGCCGACAAAATTATTGCGGACAATTTCATCTTACATAATTCCATACAACTTAATCTCTTCAACACCAGCGGCCTCTTTAGGCAAACGGCCAACAAAATTGACATCTGAGATCGCACACGTGGTGAAATGCTTGCCTCACAATAAAATTCCGGGTTCGAATCTTGGTGACATTCGCCGAACAATTATCTTTTTGTGAGACTTTCTCCAGTTTGGTTAGGACATTGCAGGCTGAATCACCTGATTGTCTGAAAAGAAAGATGATTCAGTGCTTTGGAAGGCACGAAAAGCCGTTGGGCCCGAGTATTATCTACGGATGTAGTCGTTATGAGCAGTTCTACAAAAGGGTCCATATTTTCACAATTCGGTGGGTAAATTTATATTTCGATTTCATCAATAGTTTGATAACAAAGATTGAAGTTTATCCCATCTTGAGTCTAATGACGACATTTAGCACCAGATATTGTGAAGTGGTTTATGTTAAAAGTCAGTCACCGAATTGAGACAGCACCGAATTGAGACAGCACCGAATTTAGAAAACTAGTCACCGAATTCAGAAATGGCTTAGGAAATATAGAAAATGGACGACTAAATTTGTAAATGTTATCTTATCTTACTTAGCCTACACTGTCCCAGTGCTGGGCATAGGTCTCCCTCTTTTTCTTCCACTGTTTCCTATCCTAAGTGAATTCTGGCTAGTCCCCCAAGGAGCTGTCCAGTTCATCCCGCCATCTCCTGCGCGGCCATTCACCTCTACGTCTGTTGATCGGTGGGTGCCAAAACTTAATTTATTTTGCTCATTGATCTTGTGGCACGCAGCAGACGTGTCCGGCCCAGTTCCACTTAAGTTTGGCAGCGTTTGACCTTTGTGGCGCGTGGCCGCCATTCAAGAACCTTTTTTCTCCAACCGCCATCGGTTCTACGTGCAATGTGCCCTGCTCACTGCCACTTAAGTTTCGCGATTCTTCGGGCTATGTAGGTGACTATGGTTCGCCTGCGGATCTCATCCTTCCTGATTCGATCACGCAAGTAAACTCCAAGCATAGCCCTCTCCATCGCTCTTTGGATTCGATGATTGACCTCGTTCTCGAAGTTAGATCTACCTAACTGGACTGTTTGTCCCAGGTCGACGTAATGGTCTACAACTTCGAGAACAGAGTCCCCAACTTTTATTGGAGTGGGTACTACATGGGCGTTTGAAAATACTTTTGCTTTCTCAATGTTCATCATCAGACCCACTTGTTGGAAAACTATTGAGGACATTGAGTATTGTGCCGAGGTCTTCCAAGGTCTCAGAAATCACTACGATATCGTCGGCAAACCGTATGTGAGTGATTTACTCGCCATTGATATTGATGCCATGTCATTTCCAGTCCAGAAGCTTAAAGGCTTCCTCCAGAACAGTGGTGAACAGTTTTGAAAAAAAAGAAACGTCTCCCCGTCTCACATCTCGCTGCAGCTGGATTGGTCTGAAGTTCTGATCCTGGAGTCGGGCTGACATAGTGGCTTTTTCGTACAAACACTTCAGCGCCTCGATATACCGGTAGTTATTTGGCAGCTCTGAAGAGAAGTCTCAATTTTCACATAGTCCACGAACGTTAAGCATAGTGCAGCTTTCCGGAGGTTGCGTCACGTTTTCACGGTGCCCATACCGCAGAGCCTAAAGACGAAAGTCTTTGACCAGGTACGTCCTATCTTACCTGTGGTGGTGCTAAAACGTGGACACTGACTGTGGGACTAGTCCACAAATTTAAAGTTGCTCAGCGAGCTATGAAGAAGAATAAGCTCGGAGTTTCTCTAATGGATAAAATCCGGAACAAGGAAATCCATCGGAGAATCAACGTAACCGGCATAGCCACTTCAATAAGCAAACTGAAGTGGCAGTGGGCTGGTCAGGTTTATCGCAGAACCGATAATCGCTGGAGTAACCGGCATCTGCAGTGGAGATCACGTCTAGGAAAACGAAATGTAGGACGCACCTCAGCTAGATGAAGTGATGATCTGCAGAAAGTGGCTGGCAGCAGGTGGATACGTACAGCCGAAGATCGGGCCAAATGGCGCGCCTAATGATGATGATGATGAAATATATATACAAACTCCCAGATACAAGGTAAACACAAGTGCTGACCACACATATGTTTACCCTGGGCTGGGTTCGAACCCGCGACCCTTAGTTTTGAAGGCAGGTGCACTACTGACTAAGCTACGGGGCCACAATAATACATACGTATAGCACAATTCATAACATTATTGAAAAATTCTGAATTTAGTGTAAGATTTCTGAATTCGGTCTACCATTCTACAGGTAATTGAGATCCACGAAATTGAGAAAATAACACATTTCATCAAATAACTTGTAAATGTAACAAATTAAAGTATTTTTTTCAAAACGTACTGATAGTTATCACCTAAATATTCAATAGATTTAGCTCAAATTTAATATAAGCCTTCACAAACAAAATTAATTTCGTCCACAGTTTTCAGAAATTACCCGACCCCAAATTCTCGGAAGAATTTTGAACCCTCGAAAAATGCTCCTCAATGCAGCTATTCTCAAGTTCATACTGCTCAGACGCTCGGGCTCATCTGGTAGATTGCGGGAACCAGCTAGTGGCATTCGTACTTCGCGAAGTTAGTGATATAAGTAAATAAAACTATTTAGCACGGGATTGAGGCAGAAGCTTCGGACAAAATTTAAATGTGTTATTGTGTCAAACTCCAATGATTTACAATAAATATTATTACTTATACGGTTTTGTTGTTTATCTCATGCTATGTGAACATTAGAATCATAATGAACTAGTTGTTATTTAAAAAGTTATGAAGCAATAAAGAGTCAATTCTGGAAACCGGACACGCCATTTTAAGCCAATTTCTGCCCGTTTTTGAACTTTGAAATTTTTTTTGGCGCCGTTTTAACTTCCCGATCTTCCAAATATGCTCTCCATCTGGCCAATAGTCCTGTTAATATATATGGTTTTTTTCGATAACGTAATGAGCTGTTAGAGGTCCTTTTTTCGATACAGTAGCTGATTCGCCTCTTCCCGTAGAAATGTCCTTATACAAGCCATGTCTTGTTCCTTAAGCGACTCAATTATTCTAACACCGGGGATTGTGAGGTTAACCTCGAAACCCACACGATAACTAAGCAAGGTCACGCAAATAGCACTTATGCTGGTGTTCCGTAGGGATTGTGTTTGAGGAAAAGTAATGTTACGTACACATTTTCCTGTAGGAATGAGATATTTTCCCGTAGTAAAAAGTATCTAAGATTTTAAACGGGGATATAAGGTACAAATGTACAAAGGTACATTAAAAATGGAGGCGGGGTGGTTTATATTTTGTTGTAGGTAACAACATTATTGTCGAGAAAGCGTAAAATATATGTACATCAAAAATAAATAAATCCTAGTAAAATAATTATGGTTGTTGCATTTTACAACACTTGAGGGTTTTCTTAGCTAATTCAATAAAAGACCCATTCTAACGCGGCAGACGTTAAAGAAGAGAGGTAATTTCAGGAACCTTTTCTTTCGCAAACCAATTTGAGATGTTCATTGCGTTACTTCGTTTAGGATGTTTATGTTATGTACTTTAATTTAGGTTTCATGTTTTTATGTTTTGAATACAACTGGTATTTCTGTTTACATTTTACGCAAAGATTTTAAAGATATTTTTTCCGCTCGTTGTATTTCTTTTTTTCGTAACAATGAGAAGTTTCGTTTGTAAAAAAAGTTTGATATTATTTAAATGAGATTGTATAGGTATACTCATGAATTAGTCATGAAAATGGCTTTTTAAACTAATGCCACAAATGCCGTGTTGTCGATGATTTCTAATAGTAAAATTATTAAAACAATAATTAAGTACCCACCGTATTAAGTTCGAAATAAGATAACACACAACAATAACTGTAAATATAAATTCAACCCTATTTCCTATGTAATTAATGCCAGTCTCGATAATTCACGGTCGACTGGGTAAATGGGATCAAGTGTTCTTTAAGAGCAACCACGCTCCATCTCACCGCTATTGAATATTAAACTCTATGAAAATGAACGCAACCCTCATTTTTAAAATCACTGAACGATTCTATTAAACTTTACCTATTTAAGCGAGAAATCGTACGGTTTTTTCATATACCTAAATCTATACTAATATTATCTTCTTTCCTCTTTAGGAAAGATATGATTGTTTGTTTGTTAGCTTTGAATAGGCTCCGAAACTACTGAACCGATTTCAAAAATTATTTCTTTGTTCTTAGCTTTCTTTCTCTCTGGCTGTAGAGTAGTCTTTTTAAGAATTTTCTCAAACGGACCTATCGAATAGTCCCAAAATGTCATATATAAGAATAATAAACTTATAAACTCATGTGGAAAATGATCCCTTTTATTGTTTACAAGATTAATTACCTACCTAAATTAATTACCAATTTACAGGGTGAAAGGATTCAATTAAACATGAAATTGGAAAGGTTACGCAGTGAAAATTTGTTTTGAAAGTTTATTTAGTTTTAAACTAGCTGTCCGCCCACGGCTACGCCCGCGTTGTTTTTTTTTTGTGGTAAAAAGTATCTAAAATTTTGACTGGGGATATGAGGTACTACTATGCAAAATTTAATTTAAATCGGTCCAACGGTTCTAGAGATTAGCGTGTACAAACAGACGGAGAGACGGACATTTTTTTCAAAATTTGTATTTTTGTGTTCAGCTACACTCCCTTCATCACGTACAATAAGTTTTTTGAAAAATAAATCAATTACAGACACGCTGATTCTTCAGTATTGTAGTATAGATAGATTAAGGTCTTTTTAAATATTGTAATAAAAACTGCCTGACAGTTTTAGTTATAAATGGTCCTTGATAGTCCTTGTAAGTGGCGAGTTAGTAAATACTGAAGGGTTTCAGCTACTTTCCCAAACAACCTTTTCTCATCTTTAAAACTACGCAACGGATCTTGATGCGGTTTTTTTTATTAGATAGAGTGATTCAAGAGAAAAGTTTATGTGTATAATACATGCATAATATACTTAGGGATAACCCACAATAACCATTTTCCTGTGCGAAGCCGGGGCGGGTCGCTAGTAAGTCATAAATTGTTTTTGCCACAGCCTAATACAAAGTATAATTTCGTAAGAAATTTGATACCTATAAGTGTTAAGTTCGGTTTTAAGATTTTCTACTTTTCATTTTACCTGTTCTGAATTTCGTAGCAGTTTCGTAGACAATTCGTAGCAGTTTCGTAGACGATTCGTAGCACGTAGCACTCAAGGAGCACTTTGGGTGATAAAAGGTTCTACGTGTTATATTTAAGGTTCATAATTAGGGATTTCTCATATATTTTTTTTCTTAAAATTATATACATGGTGAACATACAATAGAAGTTTATTCAGAGTGTCTCGTAACTTATACTTACAAACACATATTTTCACGGGTTTTTTCCTCGAATTAGTTATAAATTGAGCTTACCGATATTTCGACCGAGTTTTGCCGTGACCATGATCGGTGTAACCCGGTCGATATATCGGTAAGCTCAATTTAAAACTAAATCGTGTTTATACTTACGAGTACAAACTGTAACAGGGAAACGGAAAAAGCTTTTTCGTGATTTGGATCTTATTACGATTAACATAAATTCGACTTTTCAATATAGCCTAACCTAACTACCTATATGATGCTATACCTTTGTTTTTTAAGAGTAAGTATGCCATAGTTTTAGGGAGATTTGTACAAAGACTAAATGGCGTATTGCTTTTTATTAATGTAAAAAATATGTTTGAAAAAGAACATAAAATATAACTAAGTTTCTAATTATAAACTTTTTTCTTTGCATTGCTATCGGTTTCGTCATCACTGCACCTGTTTTTTATGAAATTGAAATATTTTAAAAAGGACAGTCAAGAAAATGTACAGTAGCTAGCACATGCGGTTGGACATAAGCACAAAGAAATTCACTCCTATTTCTACGGAATACGAGCGCTCTCAAGGTCAACATGTCCGTCAAGCGCATGTGTTGGCTACTGTACAATCGCACAATAATGACAAAAAAACACATTAATCATCTACCTCCAGTCCACTACATATGTAATCAGCCATTTGTGGATTTGAGCAATTACTACGGATGTGTGTTGTTTTTTGTGAACAATCTAATTGTGAGCTTCACAAAGCCACATATTATAAGTGTCAACAATTAGACTACCCATGGAATTAATGTAAATATACAAAACTTAAAAAAAAGGTGCAGTTTGAGAACCACTAACAAATAAAGCAGTTACTGTTTTTTTATTGTATTTAGGATAACAACAGCAGTTTACATAAAAAACATTTTGCAGTAGGTATACAATATTGCCTTAGGCGGTTTAAATATACTGTACCAGTCTGTCTGAACCCTCCGCAGTAGTGAAGACGCCCTACAATAATTCAACCTTTATTTATTTGTTTATTTATCCTTAACAGGTACATTAACAGCAGTACATATATACACAATCTACATGGCATTTTATAGCTAGGTCTTGTTCTTTCTTAATTCTTTATATATTAGACTATTTGCTTAAAATGTTTTTAACCCATTACAGAGTTGTGGAGACAGCGATAACTATAGAAAATATCATCAAACATCGTGACCGTGAAAATCACTCGATAGTCCGATAGCACTGGGCGGTCACTCCGTACAGAAAACGCGTTTTGACAAGCTACTTCTTTTTGAATAACAACGACAAGTCAATGGCGCTAGGCGCTATGTAAAACACCCCCGAACTCCACCGGCGGAGTCCCGCGGCGCCTGCGGGGTGCGGGGGTGTTTTACATAGGGGTGAGTGTCCTTTTTGTACAGGTTAGTACTATTATTTTCTTCTGTGCCGATAGTGCTCGTTTTGACGTTTTCACCACACATCTGAATTTTCTATTATCTAGTCACAATAGTAAGTAGAAAAGTGGTAGAAAATGACAGTTAATTTAAAATGTAAACCCATTATGTGAATGGACAGCAAACAAAACTGCCTTGATACATGTTAACCAAGTCTGTGTCCTATTTTATTTATTTATTACTATTCGCCTTTGGCCTCGCCCGCGTAGTTTTTGTGTGAAAACCACAAATTAGAAAAATAGCGGCGTTCTGTGTTCAAACCATGTTTAAACTGTTAAGTCTAGTTAAACGCCAGCTCATTGCAAGCTTTTTTTTTTATTTCTTCTGTGATATGTGCAGTATACCTCATAATATATTTTTTCCACCTTTAGCTCTTTATTACTCGTACATGATGGCAGATAGATTCGAAAACACATTTTTGTATAACGCGCTTCGAATTCAAACCGATAATGTAAGAAAGCTAAGTTAGTCTCGTCGAAATTAACCCCCCACGAAAAAGAGGGATGTTATAAATTTGACGTGTGTGTCTGTCTGTCTGTCTGTGGCATCGTAGCTCCTAAACGGATGCGCCGATTTAGATCTAGATTTTTTTTTGCTTGCAATGTGTCATAATCGAAAGTTCTTAGCTATGATCAAAGAAAATATCTTTAGCCATTTGAAGATTATCAGCTCTTTTCTAGTTGTTGAAAGGATCTAAGTAACGGTTTTGTGGCGGGGGTTATTTAAATTTTTAATTTAATGTTATGTTAAGTTTACGTACTTGGTAAAGAATCGTAGTTTCTTTGTTTTTTTATTATTGATAACATAATACAATGATTCCTTTGAGAGGTGATTTTCATTATTTATACGTACGTATTATGACTTGTCTAATGGCGTAGGAAAACATTGTCTGTTCAGTAAATATAGAAAACTGTGACTGATCCAGTTGACCTTCTTTGTGTCATAGAAGTCTATAGTAATAGTTCTTTTTTATTGCCTGAAGCTGGATTTCTGATGATAAACAAGACCAACCTTTTTTATGATAACAGACTATTGTATGTAAGTAAACATATTATTATACGTATGTATAGGTTTTTTTTTTTTTAATTGACCTATGCTTGTGTCGAAAAGGTACGACCAATCAAGCTTCACCGGACTTGTAAACATTATATGTATAGGGACACAAAAAGGGAATGTATAAAGAGAACATAGTTCTTATTACTTGTTCTAGTTAATTCATGAAAAGCAGGATGCAAAAATATTTTTGCATCCGTACATACATACCTACATAGGGTTTTTATAGTAATTTTAAATTGAAAAGTTTACCAATAACATGTACAGTATAATTTCCCCCACTTATCTTACATCTTCCATTATCGCCCTATTACAAAGGTTCCCTAAGCTAAGCTGAGCCCTAGGCTACGTGCCCTTTCAAAATAAGAACTTAATTAAAACCTTAATACCTAAGTCGCGATCCTGAGCTGAATTCGCCTTTCATTTTCAGCTTAACTGAATTCGTATTGGCTAGATTGCGTAATACCACAGACAACAAGAAAAAAGACTTCGCTTAGTAAATGAACACTATGTTTTTTCACAGTAATAAATGAAATACTGAAATAAGTAGTCCATCGATTTATGTGGGTCATCCCTATTAATATTATAAATGCGAAAGTAACTCTGTCTGTCTGTCTGTTACGCTTTCACGCCAAAACCACTTAACCGATTTTGATGAAACTTGGTATGGAGATAGAATAGACCTTGGGGACGGTCATAGGCTACTTTTTACCTCGTATCTGCCGTATCAATTATACGGGGCCCCCAACGTGCATAAGAAAACAATTATAAAAATTTCCCAATTTTTTTTTTTTATTTCACATATGACAAAAGTTTAAAAAAGCAATTTCTTTAGATCGATATCTATCTATCTAAAATTATAATTATCTAATTATGATGTATAAATATTTCTTTTAATTTCGTGAATTTTATGCATTTTTTTTCTTTTTTGTGAAATCATTACCTTTCCTAAAGGCCCCCAAACAAATTTTTATACGGGGCCCCGCCAAGGCACGCTTCGCTTCTGATGCTTAGCGTGTGGATCTGACTACACCCATTTTGTAAATATTATGTTAGAGCCACGTGCGTGACTGCATACGGTAGTAATAAATAACCTATTAGTTCACCCCTCCAAACAAAGCCGGGTCGAATGGTCAAGGCAATGTTACATACAGTACTGCTGATAAAACTGGTGAAAACCAGATTAGGGCTGTCACAATTAAATTCTTACTTCAAAATTCAAAAAAATGCTATGAATCAATACTACGTTTCATGAAATATTGTAACAGATACTAAAACGTTGCTCAAAAAACCACACTGTCATATATCAGAGCTGTCTGACACCCATAGTACAGGCTCTGCCTAGTGCCTATCTATATAAATGTTTGTACATTAGTAGGTAGGTACGTGGCGCTCAAACTAAAAGTAGTAGCTAGCTAGCCCTATACCACAAATGTTCTTAACTGTTCTTTTTAATAAAACAGTAGTCTGGGGTCCAGACTCACGGCCGTAGTTGAACAAATTACTACTTACACCCAGTCGCGGTCCGTCCCTTCTATTTTGTGCCAGTATTTATATGTGACCTTGAACACCGGACGGAGCTAAATTTTTCCGGCAAGTAAAACTCGGAAACCCCCAATTCAATACAGTTAAGGTTTCAGGCAGAGCCCGTCAGATGACGTCTCTTTTACCACAGATCATCACAGATTAATTAATAGTTACCTACTAACGTAAACGTTAAGCCAATTAAAAAAAGAGTTCCGTATCCACGCGCTAGGCCGAGTTCTTCGTTTCCTCTTCCAGTCTATGACTATATGATAGTAGGAATATGACTTCTTTGTGGTATAGCCTTCACTCCCTTGCAAGTCTGGTGAAGCTGATTCGTGGTTTTTTTTTGCGACACAACCTAAGGTCACATAAAAAAACGTCTCACCCTACCACAGAATAAATATATATTATTACCCTACAGACAAAGGAAAGGGCGGGAAGCGGGACGATATGGGAGTACATGCAACCTGTCACGCAGATTCCTCCCGCCTTTTATCACTTTATATTCCGTGATTTTTATGTGACAATTTGAGGTCTATCACGCCGCAGCCGCGTCTGTGAGTTCTAACCTTGTGACCTGTAAAGGTCAACGATGTTATATTGACTGGGGTTGCTTCGATCCCTTGCGTACTACGCCGCCGATTTTATGCTCTATGTCTGCAACACACAAGTAATATTATCCGTACAGAAAGAAGGGACATTCACTTCCCCGCACCATATTCTCGTTCACCCCTCAACCAACACACAGAGCCCTGCTGTCGCTCCCATGGCTATTATGTCACTATGTCGAGTTTGACAGCTTCTCATGCAATACGTAGTAAATAGCCTTGGAATCCATCAGAAGACGTCTGTGTACTGGAGACATTTTGAAGCAGTGTTCTGAAATTTTACCAAATTCAAATTCAAATAATTTTATTGCATTAAATATGGATATAAAGATGTTACAATTTTTGTCAATTAGTCTAAATATATTCTATACTAGCTGTCCGCCCGCGGCTATACGCCCGCGTTGTTTTTTTTTTTTTCATTTTTTTTTTACCTTTTAAACCTTTCCTGGACTTCCACGAATATTTCAAGACCAAAATTAGCCAAATCGGATCAGCCGTTCTCGAGTTTTAGCGAGACTAACGAACAGCAATCCATTTTTATATATAAGAGAAGATATAAAAATGAAACCCGTTTTCCGTTGTCACGACATAACATGAAAACGGCTTGACCGAATTGGCTGATTTTTTTTTAAATGTTCGTTGACGTCCAAGGATGGTTCTTACGGAGAGAAATTAAAAAAAAAACCTCATTCCCACGGGAAAAATGTTTAACGCGGGCGGAGCCGCGGGGCGGAAAGCTAGTATATATATAAATGTCAATAGTGCGTGATAGTGCTTATAATACCTTGAATAGAGCTTAAAAAAAAAGAAAATTGAGTCGATACTATCGATACAGTTCAGTAGCATCAACAAACTATAGACCTATCAAATCACATCATTCGGAAGCATAGTACGTAGCATAGTACGTACGTACAGACCTTTCCTTTGAATTTCCTTTACGCCCAGCAGTCTTCATATTAACATCAAATCTTGTTGGTGGGACATATTGCGTATTGGGCAGAGAGGTTGGAAAATAGCGCTTCGCTCTTCATTATTCTGAGGTCCCTAGTGTGACTACGTGTTGGGCACAAATGTTTTTTGAATTTCGAATTCATTACGTGTTCTTTTTTACCAAAGATGCTAAGGAGATATCGTATCGTATGTTTTTGAAGAAATTGTAATTTGTAGTTGTCGACTCAGATATTTCGGGCATTCTTATGGCGAAAGTCTTTCGTAGATCTTTGGGGTCCACTAATTAATTGCTTTTTTTTTTACTTTCGCCTATTTCACAAAATCTTAACCAGCTTCGCCAAACTTCAAAATAGTTCAAAGTCAAAGTATTTATGTATTTATAACTTTAGGATATTTAGGACTTGATAGTCAACTGGTTATAATGTCAATTCAAAAGAAGACTAGACAATCATTACTTTAGTCAATGAAGTCGTCTATGCGATGCCTGATTTAGGCCGTCTGGCTGTCAAATTAATTCTGAAGGTCGTATAAATGTCATCGCACGGGACACCAACTCGACACCAACTGTAAGCTTTATGTCGTGTTATTGAAGAGTGATTTTACAACATGTGCAGTTGTACGCACCTTTGCATAGCGTCCACCGACACCGGCCACCGTGGTGCCGGCTACACGTGGCCAGTAGGCCTACTATGTAAGTAGCGACAGGCTCGAGAAGCTTTCAAACGCGACATATTGACAGAATTGCTATGGCTCTAATGTCACTATGTCGCGTTTGACAGCTTCTCGAGCCTGTCGCTACTTACATAGTATAGTAGGCCTACAGGCCCTAACAGGCTGCATATAAACTCGGATATCGTACCTCAGCCCGCGCTTTCCTGCATTCGCTCCTTTGGTGTTACATCAGAAAATAAAGCTTAAAAAAGAATTTTGAAAATCGGTTCACTATTGGCGGATATATCTTATAATAATTATAACAAACACACACAAAAAAAGACATACGCGTCGAATTAAATAAATAATATAATAATAAATATGTGGGACATCTCACACACGGCCACCTGACCCCAAACTAGGCAGAACCTGTACAATGGGTGTCAGACAGCTGATATACATACCTATATAAATATGCAACATCCAGATACAACGCAAACACAAGTGCTCATCACACGAATGTTTGCCCTGGGCGGGATTCGAACCCGCGACCTTGTGCTTCGTAGGCAGACTTACTACCAACTAGGCTACGGGGTCGTCTGAGAGAGCCTCCTCCTTTTTTGAAGTTGGTTAAAAATAGTAAATCCAGTAATGTGCCAATAGTCAGAGCTTACGCCTATAGACGAGCTTGCTTGAAAGTGTAGTGAGAATATTGACAATGCCGCGGACCACAGATTATGCAACGGACAGAAGTGACAAATAAATGTGCACGATATGGCGCGAAAGAGTCCTCACAGCGATCCTCGAGTGCGTGCTCATGAAGAAACTTAAAGCAGCCGTGAGGAAGTGGCGAAAAATGCGCCTCTTCCGAAAGAAAGATGGTAAGTCTGCTATATTACATACCTTACCACGTTTTCCCGTGGGAATGAGGTATTTTCCCGCGGTAAAAAGTGACTTGTATGTTAATCCAGTGTGTCAGCTAACTCCATACCAAATGTTATTAGAATCGCTCCAGCCGTTTAGACGCATGGTCCAAGAAAACAAGGTCTTGCAAATAGACCACGTGACTGCCACAAGCCTACCCCTATCTACGTCATTTTGCCTATTCATCCTTGTCAAATGCGTGTAATAGACAAGGATGAACAGCGCAAAATGACGTAGGCTTGTGGCAGTCACGTGGTCTATTTGCAAAACCTTGTTTTCTTGGACCATGGTTTAGACGTGAAGAACTAACAAACATACACATTCACACATTCATAAACATTCGCCTTTATAATATTAGTGTGAAGTGTAAATTGTGATGATGTGATGTGACTAGTGTCAGTGTCTATTTGTCAAACTACATCATATTGTTAAATTTATGGTTATATCAATGTCAAATATTTTGTTGTCATATAATAATTCAAACCTTCCATTTTAAAAAGAGTGTCGACTGATCGGCGGGAAAACGGAGCGTGCACCTGTTGCGCACGCGCTATCCCCACTCTGCCACTATAAATAAGGGCTCCCCGCCGGCCAGTCGCTCATTCTTGCTCCGGCAGTCGAGCAGTGCACAACAAGAATTGTTAAAGTTTAAAGATTCTTCTGGTATAATGTAAGTATTATACAAAATTGCTGTTTGAACACATGTTGCATGTACAGTAAACTGTTTTAATTATATAATTATTGCTAAAAGGTGATTTTATTAATAAATTATTATTTATTGGAACTAATTATTGCATTTTATTATATAAAACACCTAAAATGCTTAGAATAATCTCGACGTTGCTGACATATCAGAAGTGGGATACCATTATTTTTTTTTTATTACGATATTTTTTTTTCTTGCTTACAATACCTATTTATGGTTTAATTAAGTTATAAATGCTGCATATTCATCTAATTAGTCTCCATAAAACAGTCAACTATTATGAAAATATAATAAACTTTAATATGGCTAAAATATTTATATTTTTCTTTCACTGCCATGGACATACACGTGAGCATCGCTCCGAGCGTCGCCGCGAGCATCGCTCCGAGCGCCGCAGCGAGCATCGTGGCGAGCGTCGCCGCGAGCATCGCTCCGAGCATCGTGGCGAGCGTCGCCGCGAGCATCGTGGCGAGCATCGCCGCGAGCATCGCTCCGAGCGCCGCAGCGAGCATCGTGGCGAGCGCCGCAGCGAGCATCGTGGCGAGCGTCGCCGCGAGCATCGCTCCGAGCGCCGTAGCGAGCATCGTGGCGAGCGCCGCAGCGAGCATCGTGGCGAGCGTCGCCGCGATCATCGCTCCGAGCGCCGCAGCGAGCATCGTGGCGAGCGCCGCAGCGAGCATCGTGGCGAGCGTCGCCGCGATCATCGCTCCGAGCGCCGCAGCGAGCATCGTGGCGAGCGCCGCAGCGAGCATCGCTCCGAGCGCCGCAGCGAGCATCGTAGCGAGCGCCGCAGCAAGCATCATGGCGAGCGCCGCAGCGAGTATCGCTTCGAGCGCCGCAGCTAGCATTGTGGCTAGCAAGATCGTTCGCGTAGTCGTCAGGAGAAGAAGGATCTCAGTGAGTCCAATCTATTAAATTAAGTGACATTAGGTACTCGTTTTGTTGAAGTCTTAAAAACTGTAAATCAGTATGGTTCATTGGTGAGACTAGGTTCGTGGTGGCAATTCGCAAATAACTATAAGATCGCCATCTTGTTTGTTATTGAGGGCGGTATACAACAATAATCTCGATAAAGTGGGTACACCGTTATAACTACAAGTTATTAATGCTGAAAATTTTGGTATTGGCTATAAATTATATATGAAAAATTACTGTAATAACGGTGGGTCTCTTACCCTTATCATGCTTAAAATAGTGATCTTAACAAATTCTTAATTTGACCAAGTTAAGGCTGGAAGTGACATTGATAGATTTACTCACTTGAAATCTGGCGTATCTGGCCTAAGTAAAATTTTATCTTTATCGCTGGCTCTGGTCCCTAAGACTATTTATATAATCGTGGCTTTCGGCTTGCTTGCCGCTTTATAAGTTTAATAAAATTAGCTTTACTCACAAGCCTCGTACAGAGGAAATCCCTGCCAAAATATGTTATTTGACGCAAGTATCAAGTCAGACTAGTTGAAATGAGCTTGAGATGTGAATATAGATTATTTTATAATGGTATTAGCATAAAATAGATACGGTATCATTGCGACATATAACCGGTAGTGGAACGGATATCTTACAAAACACTAAATAACCAAAGTGATCGTAGTACAAATTAATGAAGCATAAGTTATAGTATTGTCTTGCGCTGGAATACACTTAATATTAAATTGGTCATTCAATTTACGTACTAATAGTACCTGTCCCTCTCTTTATCATTACCTATGTGTAAAATGAGTTCGCAAGAAATTCAATTTAATATCTGTTCATCTCTGCACTAACAGTAACTATCGTGAACATGTTGCTTGAACTCTTGATAGATGTGAGGTCTTTGTTAGAGGGAGTATACCTTTGAGGTGGTGATAGATAAAATAGATACCAACAAAAATTACATTGAATGTACCATTTTAAAGCTTTCACGGTTGTTTTCAAAACAAACAAAAACCACGGTTAATATTCCGTTATCAGTGTGTTTTCGAAATTTATAACAATATTTATTTATTTATTTATTGCACACAAATGTATTAACAAGTAATGGACAAATAAAAACAGACACTACAGACACAGCTTATTCCTTGCGAAATGACTTACAGCTGGCCTCCATCTACGTACCTCTTCAAAGTTGTAAGGATTAAAGTGGCGCCGATTTAGAAATATTTATTTATTTGGAAAAACCATCAGTTTTCGATACAATAATATACGGATGGTTTAATAAATAACAAATAACTAATAACAGGTTTTCACTAGTAGAATCATTATAACAATTTATCACTTAAAATACGTCTGGCAGTCCCAATGGATTCGCTAATCTGTTAAAATCCATGGTTAACTTAAAACATCAAACAATGATTGAAAAGAGAATATTATATATTACATAACTTGAACAACGTTTGCTGAGAGCCAAAAATCCTTCTGATAAATTTGTAAAACAAGTCTGGATTCAATTTTGTGTTTGATGGTGTGCCGGTGTATTTTGGAAAATGTACATACATTTTTGCAACTTTTACAATAGCAGGGCTACAGGAAATCGTTATCCATCCATACACATCAGATTTGTTCATAATGTTGCTAAATCAGCGAACAGCTGAGACTGAAGTGTCATTTCTAGTGTTGGCCTACCTACTCGGTGTTTTGTTGTTAGCAGTTAGTTAAAATGCGAATGTGACGCAAGAAGTAGGGTTAGTAAATGAATCACCATCCAAGTCAATTCCTTACTCTGGACTTTATTCTGAGGTTTCTGCTGAAGCCATTGAACACTGTAGAAAATTCCCGTACCTACAAAGCAAATAGGATGGAACATCATCTTGAAACCCCACATTACTGAGAGTTTGACTCATGAAGATACTTTAAATACAAATATACTTTGAGGGTGTGTAGTTAGTTGGAAGGAAAAATATTCACATCCAGTGCTAGCGACACTGATTTACTGTCGTCCGCACTGGTCGTTGACTGTAAACAAACAGCAACGCAACATGTACCTACACCTTATGCATTTCGCATATTATTATGCCTTTAAATGTTGTACAGTTCAAAAATATCAAAATTCAAAATTATTTATTCAGTTCCATGTAATTTATTTTATAATAATGATAGGAGTCTCCTAGTAGGGAATGTTTGCCCGTGTTAGAGAAGCTCCGCTCTTTCGTAGGTACTATTATGTGTTAGGTGTAGAACATAAAGAATATTAGAATATTACGTGCCTAAGTGGTGAAAACGTGATAATAGTTAAACAACGACCATTAATAAAATGCCTCTGAGATTACCTTTGAAATGCTTAAACAGCGTTGCCTATTACAGATCAGAAAACTAGTTTACAATCGGTAATTTGAATTAACATGTCTTATATTATTATTTTTTGTCCAAACTTAAGTTCTACTAAGTAATATTCTCTACTTATCTGGTATTTAGTGGTTTTAGAAAAAGGAACAATATTTACCTTGTTGATGCAATACAATACAGTACCATCGGGAATATTTTATTGCTGGGCATAGAGCGCAATGGATTGTTTCACTTTGGTTGGGCAGTAATTAGAAAACAGATTATCACCAACATGCCTACTTAAACAATGAGAGATTAATTGAGGGTAGGCAACATTTGGGCTCATACATACTGCCTAATGTCAAGTGTTGTGTTGTACGCATAATAATACAGTTTTGTTTAAGGCCATAGTGCTGTCCTCAAAAATCTCATTCTTAGCATTCTGAGGCAATAAATCGTTATTACTCTATTATTGTAGCTATGGATTAAATAAACAATGAAAATAACTCAACCAGTGATTCCGACTTAATAGAACTTTATTCTGTTTATATAATGTCAGTTATCAAAAGCCTAATATTTAAAAATTCAAATATTATTGTCTCATCAATGTGCCATACTATTACCTTATTGAACTAAACATTATGTTGTATAATAGAACGGAAATAGTCAGTTCGCCATTATAAGAACGGAAATGGTCTGTTCGCCATTATCAGAACGGAAATGGTCTGTTCGCCATTATAAGAACGGAAATGGTCTGTTCGACATTATAAGAACGGAAATAGTCTGTTCGCCATTATAAGAACGGAAATGGTCTGTTCGCCATTATAAGAACGGAAATGGTCTGTTCGCCATTATTTATTTATTTATTTTTTATTTTTTATTTACTTATTTATTATAAGAACGGAAATGGTCTGTTCGCAATTATTTATTTACTTATTTTTTATTTACTTATTTATTATAAGAACGGAAATGGTCTGTTCGACATTATAAGAACGGAAATGGTCTGTTCGCCATTATTTATTTATTTATTTTTTATTTACTTATTTATTATAAGAACGGAAATGGTCTGTTCGCAATTATTTATTTACTTATTTTTTATTTACTTATTTATTATAAGAACGGAAATGGTCTGTTCGACATTATAAGAACGGAAATGGTCTGTTCGACATTATAAGAACGGAAATGGTCTGTTCGCCATTATAAGAACGGAAATGGTCTGTTCGCCATTATAAGAACGGAAATGGTCTGTTCGTCGTACATTAAGCTATGATGTTAAGTGTTATTTACTTTAATAGATTATCTGTATTAAAAGTTTATTGAACAAAGAAAAGTGAGATCGTAAATAACAATAAACATCTTACTTACTTTTATATTTAAGGGCGAAAAGGCCCGCAAACTTAATGTGTTACTTATTATATTATAATAAGTATGTTTGAAGTAATTCTGTAAACAATTTCATAATATGTATTATAAAATTCCTTATCGCATGAGGTCATGCTTTATACAGGACGGCCGACTGTCAGTGTCTATTTGTCAAACTACATCATATTGTTAAATTTATGGTTATATCAATGTCAAATATTTTGTTGTCATATAATAATTCAAACCTTCCATTTTAAAAAGAGTGTCGACTGATCGGCGGGAAAACGGAGCGTGCACCTGTTGCGCACGCGCTATCCCCACTCTGCCACTATAAATAAGGGCTCCCCGCCGGCCAGTCGCTCATTCTTGCTCCGGCAGTCGAGCAGTGCACAACAAGAATTGTTAAAGTTTAAAGATTCTTCTGGTATAATGTAAGTATTATACAAAATTGCTGTTTGAACACATGTTGCATGTACAGTAAACTGTTTTAATTATATAATTATTGCTAAAAGGTGATTTTATTAATAAATTATTATTTATTGGAACTAATTATTGCATTTTATTATATAAAACACCTAAAATGCTTAGAATAATCTCGACGTTGCTGACACTAGTGTGACTAACTTTCCGCCCGCGGCTCCAACTCGCAGTTTAATAGCTTTTCCCGTGGGAATGAGATGTTTTCCCGCGGTAAAAGGTAGCCTATGTGTTATTCTGATGTATAAATGTTAAGTTTCATTAAATCCATCATTAAGTTTTCGCGTGAAAGAGTAATAAACATCTATCCATCCCTATTAAGATTTAAAACGGGATATTTGTTTGTGTATTTGTTTTTGTTGGTGGTTATATTCAAGAATTTCTTGAAAACAACTGTGTAAGTTTTAAAAAGTATATCTATCCATCCATCCATCTATCATCCTCACAAACTTTCACGTTTATAATATTAGTGGAATTATTAAATTATATTACAGAAAGACCACTCCTCCCACCATTCTAGAAAATTATGACGTAAGCTTGCCGGACTCTCTAGCTAGTGGTAGGGGTTAAGTTAGGTATTAGCAAAGGTGAGCTTAACTCTGAACAGCGATGTCTTAATGTCATAATAATCAAATCCCAACCAATGTCAACCTGTGTGCTGGTGTTAGTTGTAATAACATTTTATTGCACACAAAAGTGACAAAATACAAAGACAACACACACTTTGACACTTTAAGTGTACAAATGCGGTCTAGTCGCACGTAGCGATTTCTACCAGGTATCATTTTGGCGATTTGGTCAATTTCTTAGAAAGTCAATTTAGAGGGAAGGCTGTATTTGTCACTTTTGTATGCTTATGAATAGATACATTTTAACAACGACTTTTCATCTCATCTTCCATTCCAGTCAATTTCCAAAGCAATTTTTCTCCTCCAGAACCTCTAACACAGTATGCGGAACTTGGCAAGCAGCCAAAGGGAGCTACCAGGAGCGCATATATTTAAGAGTTTCTTTCAAATTATTTAACCACTGGATGCGGGTCGAGTGATATTTGCATATGACGTAATTGCCATCCTGCCTGCCAGTATCTTCTTGCTGGCAAAGACATTTCTTCATAATTCTGATCAAAGAGAAAAATAACTATAATACACGGGGGAAGAGTGCCATCTCGCTTGTTTTCATGCCATCAGATTATGAAGCGCTAGCTGAAAATTGCCCGGGTTTTTTTTTTCAATGTCGAGCATGCTTAACGTACTACATTATGTACCTGTCAGTGCATGTTTACTGTTTTCTGCACAATTAGAACAAAACTATCCACTGTGAACTCGTTAAAAGATTTAAGGAACATATAAGAACAAGCTGAGGACAACATGAAACAAGTAAACAAAAAATTATAAAAGTTTATCTACGAAAATATGGTTACATATTATCGCTCTATATGAGACACATAGCGCTGTCTGGTGCGCAAGAGTGACAATTTCTCCCGCTAATTGAAGCACTAGCAATTATTTTAAATTTGGAAATGTCATATCGTAACGGCAACGATTCCTTTAATAAAAATATGTTTAAGAATAGAGCATTACTTATACAGCATGATAGTGGAATGTTTAGCAAAAACGCGGCTACGGACTCTATGACATGAATAAAAAATATAATTTACCTAATTTTCCATTTTCTTTTATACAAAACAGTCTAAAATTTTTTAAATTTATCCGGAAAATTCTAGTTTTCATGCGCACTTTGTTTATCAATGAGCTGTACCTACCTACTTGCGACTGACGGTCGAACGACCAGTTCGCGCGCCCCCCCGCACCTCGCCCCTCCCGCGCCCGCCTGATACCGTGGCAAACAAAGTGTAATTTGATGTTTATTGCGTAGTAGCATTGTCTCAAGTGAATCACTTTGATTTTTATCATACTGGGTTCGCAATTTACGTCGAAATGTGAACTAATGGTGTTACACAAGTTGTTTGGTAGTAGGTACTTTCACGGGCTTTAGAATACAGAACTTACGGCCACATACCTACAGATTTTACGTTAGAAACGTTAATGTGTACTGTTATGTATGAAATTAAGTACAACCACATCAGGGCAAACTAAACAAGCGCACTGTGATTCTGTTCATTTTAAAAGATCAACTAAAGTAGGTACCTACCTACTCTGCGTAGCGTGCTCTTGACTGCACCTTGCAGGCCATTAATTTACTACACTTTGTACTTTGCACATTTTCGGGTTACGTTTCACTAAACTCGCGAGACGGGTAAATGCGCCCGCGCACGTGTATCCACCAAAGGAACAGCAGGCGACTGACTGTCGGGCGATCGATCGCCTCCCGGAGGGTGTGCGCGGGGGTGCGGTGAGGTGCATTGCTTCGCACAAGGTCACCGTGCGAGCCACTCTGTCTGTCTGTCACGCGTTGCTCCATTCATAACTAGATTTACTACGCGCACAGATAACCTGTGACTGCGCGTTACGATATTTTCGGACAACTTTATGGAAAATTATGAAAAAAAAAACTATTTTTTTTTCTTGGTGGAATATGTTCTATTAACGATACTTAGTGCCTGGTTTTTTTTTTGCCAAGGATTACATTATCATCCTGTATAATCTATCTCTATAATTGATGATAGAAAACAAATTGCTACAAACTTATGTACAAAAGCCAGCATATGCGGTAGCCTGTGGCTCTCGCAAAGGGCTCTCGTAATGTATACTGATGTGGTGCGAACGAGACAGTGGTTGTCTTAATGAGAAGTGAATTTTAAAGCGCATACACTAGGTAATAACACTGCCTGTAGCTTTTTCTCGAATTTTTCGACCCATATCGAAGCAAAAAAATCGTAAAAAATTAAAAAATAAATTGACGCTAGCAAAATTTCTTCGACATTTTTACCACTTTTTAAAGGAAATTTGAAGCCAAACCAAAAGCAATTCCTCGAAATTTCAGTTTACAGATGGCATTTTTTTTGTTTTCATATGAAAATCGTTATGTTGAAAACTTTTTTTTGCCAACAGATTCTAGTAGACCTATACTTACGTAAGGATTCAACAACCGAAACTAATTAATCCCCTCCCTCGTGTCGCAAGCTAACTTACTTATTTTATCAGAGCTCATCTCAACTTGGGAAAGATGGACGACGTAGTTAGTTATAAAATGGATTAGCTCGTTGCTAACTGAAGTGTCTTAATATATTTTGTATGACTAGCAACGCAATTGTTGATCAACTTAGCTTTACAATAATGTTTATTTCGTTTAAGTATATAAAACGTATACAAAAATAATCCTTTGGACATCTTCAAAATAGTCCAAGTTCAAAATATATTCTTAATTTACCGCAAAATATTATAATATCAACAGATACGCTCGTATTTCCTTTCTTTTTTTCATATTTCCTTGATTTGGTTCCCATACGAACGAAAAAAAAATGTCGATCTTGCGCGCCTGTGAGAATTTAAAGCCTGACCAAATAAATAAAAAACCTGCTCTGGGGGCGCCACGTGTATATTTTGAAGTTTATAAATAAGTTCTATTGAAATTCCGCAATATGGCGAGTATTTTTATATCTTAGTCAGGCTTTACGCTTTACTTAGCCCTCATATCTTCGGGACATTAAGATGGTGTCGTTCCCTTGTCCCCAGACGTGGTGGTGTCGAGGCAGGTGTCCACAGATCCTGCTCCTTCCACCTCTGGCACTCCAGCACACTATCCGAGGTCTCCACCGGCCGAACTGCTGCAATTGGTAAGAATTTTGATGTGCCGTTCCCAGAAATATTCCCTACGTTTGCTGTTCAAGCTGGCTAGATGTGGTAGACCGGGTTGGTGTTTCCCAGTTAGGTACCTAATGAGACCCGACCGGCCCTACAGATCTTACAGACGCGTTCTAGTTGGCCTCAAATGGAAAATAGCATTTCTAGTGTATTCCCGGGAATGGCACATCACTAGGTAAGAATACTAGTATTATAATATTATTGTAATATTTTTTAAGCATAATTAAAACAAAATAAGGAGGAAAATACAAAAGTTGCGATCCTGTGGAGTTTCTTCGGCGGGTCCTTATCCACAGCAGCGCACACATTGCGCGAACCCGCTAGTTAATTTCAAACTTATATTGAATTCACCACCTTGGTCGAAAGGTCAAAAGCTCGTCTGACTTTACGGAGGTTCCGGGTTCGAATCCCGGTGGGGATCCATCGAACAAATTTATTTATTTGTGAGACTTTCTCCAGTTTGGTTAGGACACTGCAGGCTGAATCACATGATTGTCCGAAAAAGAAAGATGATTCCGTGCTTCTGAAAGCACATAAAGCCGTTGGTCCCGGTTGCTATTCACGGATGTAGTCGTGACATGAGCTACATCAGAAGCCATAGGCTGCTCAATGATTCTGAGACCAGGGTTTGTGAGGAAGGTTAACCTCTAAACCCATACGCTAAGTAAGTAAGTACTGTCTAAACAAAAATATGTGTAATCCTACAGCACAAAAGTGCAATTTACAGATATCGGTACATAGAATAAAAAGTGCTATATTGTTCATAAATTGGTTCAAGTAACTATAACACAATAATATTACTGATTAGTGGTTCGTTTGACTCACTTTAAACTAGAACTTATGGCTCTCTTTTCTAGATAAGTATCATAAAATATGCTTAAAATATTAAGACTAGCTCTTATCTATTAGGAATCGCCGCGCAGAATAAAATGAACGGTCGTTAAATCTCTTTTCATTTGGACTCTTTGTAATTCATAGATTTAGGTACTAACAAAGGAAATTAATTTCCAAAGGCACGGAAACCTTCCAGCATCAATGCTTTCTAATAACGCCTGATCAAATAGTAATTACCCGCCTTTCTGTGAATATAATTACTTTTTATTCTATAATCACCTACAGGCGCTCTAACGTGCTAATATTATAAACGCTTGGATGTATAAACGTGAAATTTTGTGAGTATGGATGGATAATGTTTGTTACTCTTTGACGCAAAATTACTGAATGGATTTTAATGATACTTTACAATAATATAGCATATACATCAGAATAACACATTTAGGCTACTTTTTACCACGGGAAAATACTTATTTCTCACGGGAAAACCTCTTAACGCGGACGGAGTCGTAGGGTAGAATAGAAAGCTAGTATTATAACAGTAGATACTAGCTGCCTGCCCGCGGGTAAACTCGCATTGGTTTTCGACTTTTCCATGTACCATTTCTACCTCTGTACCAATCGCCCACTCTATCATTTTTCCCGTGGGAATAAATCTTTTTCCCGTGGTAAAATGTAGCCTTTATCCATGACCAAAGTCTTTTATATCCCTGTACCAAGTTTAATCAAAAATTTCGCCCGCGTCGCTATTTTTCCCGTGGGAACGAGGTATTTTAAGGTAGCCTTTATCCATCCCCACAAGGTCTATTCTATATCTGTACCTACCAAGTTTCATTGAAAATTTCCGCCCGCGCTACCAATTTTCCCGTGGGAAGTATTTTCCCACAGTATAAGGTAGCCTTTATCCCTCCCTAAAATCTATTTAACAAACGTACCTAAGAAGCCTCGGCATTTATTATATCAGCGTGCGTTTAAAATTAAGGATAATCTATATGCATAAGGGATTAAGAAGGTTTTTCGAAACGTTTCAGAAGCATGAATTTATATTCATAAGTCTATTTGACGTACGTGGTTTAAGAGTCCCATGCGTTTATTTATTCATTATGAACGAGATGTACATACACTGGTGTCGATTCGGTGTTGGCCAATGCACTAATCTTAACTAAAATTTAACTAAAATTTAGTTAAGATGTGTCAGATGACATATTTAGCTATTCGGAACGCACGACTTAACTTAATTTTGTATGGAATCTGACAGGACTAAAAATAAGTTGAACTAACGCCATTTAGCTATTCGGGAACGACCATTCATCTGTAATTTTTAGTTCGTTATCTGTCATTTTTAGGTGTTTTTAACTTAAAATGGCCTTAATTTAGTTCAGTTTTTTTAGGTGTAGACTTAATATATTTTGTAAGTTTTGAGGTTAAAAAACTAGGAAATCGGGACAAAATTAAATAGTGATGAGTTGCTTTAGCCAATCTTCTTTCGTTAATCCTGAATATTTACTGAATAGCTCATCCTCAGTCAGGTCAGCGGGGTCGGTCGAGTCTTTCAGCTAAAAACTCCATAAATCGTACAAGCAAGAGCATGCTAAGCAGATAACTTTGGATTTTGCACCTTTCTTATGTCCATCGAATAAGGAACAGAATCGCAATCGCGTTGGCCCAGCTTAACCTTCACTTAACAGTACGTACAGAAGCCAGCACATGCAGTTGGACACTTGCACTACGAAATTCACCCCTATCGCTACGGAATACGGGCGCTCTCAAGGTCATAATGTCCAGCCGCATGTGCTGCTTACTGTACAACAAATCGACCATAAGTTCTATTTTGCAATTTCGTTTTTATTATACGCAGAAAAAATATAAATTTCTAATTTCCGAAACTAAAACGGAACGTAACACATACTAAGTTGCGTTTCGTTGCACGTGCGTTCGATTCACTAACGTTCACTTTATTGCGGATTAAGGTTGCATGACTTTATACCTTTGCCTTTCTGTTGAAAAAAAACATTGCAGGAGCGTGCACAGAGCGAGATAATGTGTATCCGAACGTTAATCGTGTCAAGATTTGTTAAGTCCTGTCAAAAATGAACTAAAATTAGTTAAGATAAGGCGGGTGCAATACCGAATTAGCCCCATTGTTGAATTGTGTGCCCTTTTTCAAATTAGAATTTCAGCGACCTCAAAAAGGTACTACCATCGAATATCGCGATGTAATCGTAATTTATTCATGCTTAGTAGGTACAATCAAGAGCAGATCAAGTTCTTATATCCTAATTTATTTATTTTTATATGTGGGACATCTCACACACGGCCATCTGACCCCAAACTAGGCAGAGCCTGTACTATGAGTGTCAGACAGCTGATACACATACATATATAAATATACAACATCCAGACACAAGGCAAACACAAGTGTTCATCACACGAATGTTTGCCCTGGGCGGGATTCGAACCCGCGACCTTGTGCTTCGTAGGCAGACGTACTACCAACTAGGCTACGAGGCCGTCAAATTCCTAATTCCTACGAATATAATAAACGCAAAAGTTTGTGAAGATAAATGAATGTATGGATGGATGTTTGTTACTCTTACACTCTACTGCACTACTACAGTGTGTCCTCTACCCTAAGGTTACCTGGTAGAGATTGCTACAAGCGATAAGGCCGCCTTTGCGCACTCTGTTTACCTGTGTTGTCTATTGTTTCTTTTGTGTGCAATAAAGTGTTTTTTCTTACTGAAGTACTCTTTCAGGCAAAAAATACATAATGTTTTTTTAAAATAAAACTTTACAGTAATACAGCTAACACATAGGCTACCTTTTATTGCGGAAAAATCTTTCATTCCCACGGGAAAACTTTAAGCGCGGGCGGAGCCGCGGGGCCGACAGCTAGTTCTTTAAATAAGGGATTGAATCGCGATCCGATCTTTAAGGATATTGCCCTGCTCTTGATGGTACGTGTATAGATTGCAGAAAGATAAAGATTGATGAGAAAGGTCTTAATATTTAGGTATATAATACATATAATAGGTATTATGTACTACGTCCGACAATGTATAGACTTTTTAGTAGCACAAGCAAGGTCAAAGTTTTTGCAACTAATTATATCTCTGTCTAGAAATTAGTCAACCCCAGTTTTCAAGTGCAAGCTGGCTCTACATGTTGTCTTACAATGGTTTTCTGCACCAAAACTGCAACTGAAAAAACTGAATCAATTACAGCAGTAATTAAAGAATAAAAGGAAGATAATTCCGGAATAAGATAAGCTTCGGAAGGCACATAAAGCCGTTGGTGCCAGCTATTATTTACGATGTAGTCGTTACACGAGGCATGTCTTGTGACTTGCTGCTCAATAATTCTGACATCAGGGTTTCTACACGATAAGCAAACAAGCATTAGGAAATAGCGGCGGCGGCGGGCGCGTCACATATAGTATTAAACGCAATTTGAAAATAATCAGGGATACTAAACATTTTATGTTTTAATTTCTCATCCACAGGAACCGGATGAAAATCAAAAACTAAGAGAGCAGCATTTAAGAAAATACGCGTTCTTCCAACTAAGAATACATTTAAAAAGAGGCCAAAATCTAGTTGCGATGGATAAAAACGGTGAGTCACATTTTGCACAACATCAACCACTTTTGATTTCACTCTCACAGTCAGTAACACTGTTAAAAAAAAAATTTCATTAATAAATAAATAACACCTTGAATTAATATTGCATAAAGTATCCAAGATATTTTGGAAAACACAAGCCGCTTTTTCATTTTATGAAATAATAATAATACCTATAAATTACACTTTTCCTATTATGCTATTTTACAGCCAATAATCACATAATATGATATATATTTACTCAACTGATTTATTTCATGTCATATCACTTTCTGCACAACGCAATGGCGGCCTTAATGCCTATGGGCGATTTCTACCAGTCAACTGAAAGGTGATGGCAAAAGTCACTCTATTGAAACATAGATTAGGCTTCGTAGAAATTTTCCACTGCCACAAGTTACTTTAAAAAAATGATAATAATAATAGAATATGATTTTGCTATTTTACACCATCTTGTCACACACAATTTGAGTATAATTTTGATACATTTGTTTGCATGTATTTTTATTTTATTTTGTCGCATTTTAGTGCTTATAGTTTGAGAAAATTTATGAATTTATTTATATTAAACATTGCTGTTATTTTCTCATTAGTAGTAAGTAAATCTTTACCAATAAGCGAATTATTACTTATTTTATAGATTTGATTTGATTTGTGTTATAAATATTAACCCCTCGTAAATATAATAATCTTCTTAGTAATTTAGAATTTCCCTATTAGATCAAAATCTTTGTAGATGTTAGAAATGAAAAATATTAATTAAAAGTAGGTACTTAATGAGATCAGTCGATCTAAACCATTTTTTTTACATCTATAAAATAAAATGAAAAGAATTAAAAAATATTTTAACAAAAACTGTTTATAACCCCTGCCCCTTGTAGTAAGCTTTTCTCGTTGATTTCGCTTCTTCCATCTAACTTGCCTCTGTGGGTCACGTAGGTTTGTTGTCAGGGACGAGTGACCCCTACGTGAAGTTCAAGGTCGGAGGCAGAATGCTGCACAAGTCCAGAATAGTCTACCGTGACCTGAACCCAGTTTGGGACGAGTGCTTCACCGTCCCAATTGAAGATCCCTTTCAGCCAGTGCAGATTAAGGTTAGTTTCTTATTCTCCTTGTAGAATAGCCAGTAAGACTCATTTTGGTTTTGCACTGTTTTTCTGTATACTACTAATAAGTATTATAATCATGGTAATAAATAGATTATAGGACAGTCTTTATACAGAAATCGTTTGAACGAGTTACCGAATTCATAAAGACTCAACGATTTAGTCTTGTCAAAGTTAAAAAATTACCGATTCAGTTTTTATCATCATAATTTTACTGTTTTGTTGTTTTATTGTGTTTTTTTTTTCTTTATTCTTATCTATATTCGAATCGAGCTAATAGATACAAAAAATCTATTCCAGAAAATTTTCGACATTTATTTGGGACTAACAAGCAACAATTGTTAAAATTTTGTAGGCGAGATAAATAAAACTTATAAATACAAATTACATTAATTTAGTTCACATAAAAAGTAAAATGTTCTACATCCCTGACCTTTTCTGAAGACTAGCGGAGGACCGCGGTATACGGCTTGGCGCTCCGTTCATGACAAATTAATCTTTCTTTTGTTGAGAAAATAGTATAAAATCTTTTGTCAAGTGGAATCTAAATGGAAAACTGCGGTTTTATGCGCTAGGGTAGGAAGTACCTAAATTGAGCATTTTAATTAAAGATTAAAATGACAGTCGTTCTAGCTTTATACAGTCTGTGTTGTGGGGGATATTTATGCTTTAATTATCTAAGTTACTCACTCGAAAAAGGGCAAAAGTATTACGTAAACTAAATAAGAGAGAACATACAATTTATTAATTAAATAACGCAAAACCTCTCGGGTGATAACTTAGCTCATAAAACTGAACATTTTATTGATCTGCAATTTTTCTGAAATCGCTATTATATTTTTTTTACTTTTCATACAAATTAATCAGCTGGCCAAGTCAACCAACTTGCATGAGAAGTAAAAAAAAAGGGAATTACAATGCACGTCGTGTAGGCACGCGCTGTCACGCACACACTAGCATAAAATAAGGGAGAAGAAGGGGGAATAAGGGGGTGGCAGTATGGGCTAAATGCAAGCGTGTGCGTGACAGCGCTCACTCACATTCAAACCGTTGCGACCACTTGGTATGGAGATAACTTACTGGGTCTACTGTGGTTTCATGAGCTGAGTTACTAATCTATCGCCCGAAAGGTTTTTCAATATTTAATTAACACGTTGTATAAAACGGAAATTCGTGGAGAAAATGGTACAAAAGAAATTACTATCGAAGTTCAGTAAGGACCTTCGAAAGTTAGAAAAGGAGGGAAGATGACCTCGCAACACCCTTTTGCTTCTTGTACATTTTACACCCGAAATCCCCCCAGGTGTTCGACTACGACTGGGGCCTCCAGGACGACTTTATGGGATCCTGTCACCTGGACCTGACAGCGTTAGAGCTGGGCAGGACTCAGGACCTGGTGCTGTGTCTGCGGGACCCTAACAAGCCTCATCTGGACATGGGGGAAATAGTCCTCAATGTCACCTTGTGGCCTAAATCGCAGGAGGATAAGGAGCAGGTGGGTCAAATGTCGAATGTCCTTTACAGTAAAATATAATTTTTCGGTGAGTCTAAAGTTTAAGCTGTCTATGGTTTGTTTCTTATTAATCCGGACGAAAGGTCACTGACGCCTGCATACAATGCGCACATTTTTTTCAAACGATGCGATAAAACTTTAGGAAATTATAGCAAAATACTTAATTTGGTATACCGTGGCGTGGTGAGCGTGTGACCTTGCCAGACATTTTGGCGTTACATTATTTTTAATAACTTTCAAGAAAAGAAAGAGGTCAATGAACTTTTGTCCGGATTATATGAAACAGACCATAGATAAAAGGATTAAAGAACATTGTACTTAAATTCTTCTTCTATCAGAAGTTTCAGCTATAGAAAAAATATTTAGATTTTTCAGGCTCGAGCGTTCATTCAGTTATTCATTTTCACTCCAATTCAAAATAATAAATCGTTTTTAATCGTGTTTCGGAAGGCACCTAAAGCCGTTGGTCCCGGCTACTATCTACGGATGTAGTCGTTATAGGAGCCATGTCGGAAGCCTAAGGCGGTTCTATAATTCCGACACCAGGGTTTGTGAGGTAGGTTCACCTCGAAACACACACGATAAGTAAGCAATAGTTTTTAAAACGCCATCTTAGCTATACAGAATAAAATAAGGCAACAAATACTGTAAGTAGATTGCAAAATAATATTTCTTTTAGATATTTGTTTAGGCTCCCTTTTATGTGGGACTTTATAAACGTCTTCTTTCTAAATAATAATTTTAACAATACCAGTTACGTGTATAATAAAGACTGTAAACCAAATAAATAAACCAACCCTTAACCTTTTTTCCTTGTTTCAAATTGTTCACTATACCTGACATAGCCCGCATAATATTCATTCATGGTTTCAGTAAATCTACATTTCAGTGGAAGCTTTCAAAGGATTTCAGACCGTGTTCCGAGTGAGTAAAGGCTCACCTTAGCGTGTAGCTTTTCGAATGTGAATGAGGTTGTATTTTAAACTTTTAGAAAGGATTTACATTCTTGTGATATACCTAGTAAAAGATAATGGAATTATTACAAAAATAATTTAATTAGTATCAAAGCGCATTACGTGCAACTTTGTAAATCGTAGCAATTTTAATTTTTTAAATGATTATATTTTGGGTCATGATAGGGTTATGTAGGCCCTTCTTAATGTGAGTTAGTTCCACTTGGTCTAAAACGCTACTGGTATATACTACAACAATTCGCCTAAAACGCAACTGATCTCTCAATTTAGCCTAAAACTCAAATTTTATTCCGAATTATTTACAACCTTTTAGCTGTGCATTTAGTAAAATACTTATTATATAAAATAGTTTCATTATACAAGAAAAACGTAATTCTTTCTAAATTAAGAAAAAAATTACCTATTATAAAAAAATCCTTGACCTACTTCTAATTTGGTCACTCTCCGATTGTCAATATCAGTTTAGTTAGAGGGACGCTAGGGGTTTAACTGTAGTGTAGATAGGACTGCTTATATTATAATTATTATGGTTATCGCACAGTCGTACTTTAAAAAACCCGTACCCGTACGTCGTAATTTAATGATGAATTAATGATGAATGAATTTAAATTAAATACAATGAAATCGTTTATACATTAGTTTTATATAATTTATACTGTAGGTACCTATTTACATTGACATATAATTTTCGGTTTAAAATATGACATTTCTTTAATTTTAGTTGACAATTTTGTAATTTAATTATTTCTTTTTTAAGTAATAAACAAACAAACAAACAAACAAATATTCTTTATTGACACCAAAACAACATAACATTAACATTTGTACACCTCATGAAGGTCAATTATGGAGATTCCTATAGTATGACATGTCATCTGTAAAATTGTGTATTCACCCATAATTACAAATAAACGTATTTCATTTCATTTCATTTCATTCATGAAACTTGGTACAAATACAGAACAGTCCTTAGAGAAGGACATTGGCTACTTTTACACAAGAAAATTTGAAAAAACTTGACTTGGGTTGTTAACATCTCATATATGTCTCCACCGAGGGGTTCGAGCCTACCCTGAAATCAAGGTGAATAGGCCTTAGTTGACCACGCCAGGGCGAGTTGATCAATTTCTTCTCAGTTTTGTGCAGGTTTTTGTGCGTGTCAAATAAACATACATGAGTAAGGCCGCCAAAAATTGTAAGGTAACATTCGTGAATATGGAACGCACGGTAACATTCGTGAACTAAGGTAACACATGTGAACTTATAAAGCCTAGTTACATACTCGGAAAAAAGTCAAGCTAAGAATAATAATAAGTAGGTAAAGCTTTTTTATGTCAATATAAAAAGGTTTTCATATAGCATTTAAAACTTAATAAAACAAAATAAGAATTAAGATGTCTTTATTAAAGAACGCCATACAATATTATAAACAAATTTGGGAATTTCCAGTGTGTATAACTCTTTATAACCGATCACGAATGTTACGTAACACATTTAGTAACGCACGGTATCATTCGTGAATCAAAACACTTGTGGACATAACCTAAAACATATTTATTCATGTAGGTTTTGAAGTTGTAGGACACCTTATAGTTCAATTAGTAAAAGAAATAGCAGTTCTATACATACACTTTAAAACAACATGTTAAACTTGCATTCTTGCCTTGTATAATCTCCTTAAAAACCATTTAAATCTTCCGAGACAAAAGCGCCGACTACCTTTAGTATCACTTTCACAGAAAACAAAATGGCGTTTTCTTTCCTGAGGTTGGCCAACTTGAACATGGTGTTGCCATAACAAAAATAATATTTTACGGATCGGGAACCTAGTTATTTTAGTCGTTATTTATGGTAACTTACGTGAGGTATCATTCGGGAAACAAAATTTATCGTAACGTATAGCAAATTGATAGAATAATTTAAAAATGATTAAATTTAACAGGTTACAAAACAGTTGAGCATATTTAAGTGACTTCAAAGTATGAGATGTGTTAGTGGGACACACTATTTTTGTATGGAGACTAAAATAAACTTTTTAAAAAAATAATGAAATCGACTCGTTAAAGGCAAGTAATAACATACTTAAAGTATTTATTTGAATAAATATGATACTACGAACCAGAATCAGTTATAATTTGTCACTAATTAAAATGACATAAGTAATTGTGAATTTTTGAACGAGAAGGACAGATATTTTTCCCCATATTTACAATTTTTGGCGACCATACTCACATAATGAATTCTTAAATCGAAAACACATTGATACATGCCGAGGCTTAAACCCGCGAACTTCCGAATGCATAGCCACTTGGCTACCGACGCTCTTGATGGGTAATAAAAAAAATAAAAAAAGTATTTGTGTACAAATTCAAGGACATGTTGTTCGTGTGACCAAGTAGTCTGATTTAGTGTTAGCATGACCGAAAAACGAACCATTGAAATTGAGCCCACATAATTTGTACTCCGACACGGCCTTGAGGTAAACTGGTATTAACTGGCTGTGATGTAGGGTAAACGGTGATGACGTCATCGTCTACAGATAATACAAAAGGGTACGGTGCAATGAACTCTTGTGAGTCATTTTAGGAGACACACGGTTAGGAGTATGTTTGGTTTATGTATAAAGGTATGTGATTCCTGGATTAGAATTTCAACACCCAACTCGTCTTTTGGGTATCATAATAACCTAACCCAACTTTAATATTTAATATTTTTATTACCGAAAGCTAGTACCTACTATAAAGGCGAAAGTTTGTGAGGATGAATGGATGGAATGTTTGTTACTCTTTCACGCATAAACTACTGAATGAATTTTAATGAAACTTTACAATAATATGTCAGAATAACACGTAAGCTACCTTTTACCGCGGAAAATTCCCTCATTCTCACGGGAAAAACTGTTACGGTAGGCGGACCCGTGGGGTGGAAAACTAGTGCTTAAAAACAGTATTTTTTTAAAGTAAGGTTCAATTAGGCCGGTCTACCTATTTTAGAGGCGCAGATTGTTATAACTTTTTAAACTTGAAATGCGACAATAAAGTAACATAAATTAAGCAGGTTGATAATTAAATTAGTAAACAATTGCATCACATAATATAATGAATTCCAGTGAGTCGTCGTACTACATTTATTAAGCACATTATTCTTTCTTTGCGCATTACGTTTGTATTGTTTGCAAATTAAGATGCAAAACACATTTCCGATTGTTTTGTTTCTTTCTGTGCAATTTTTATTTTATTTTGATACAGTTATCTAAACTGACAAAAGGACTTTCTACCGTAGGAAAATTATTCATTACATTTCTTCTCGAGAAAAGAAACGCAGGCGAATCCATCATTCATATATATTTTCTGTTAATTTTGTTAAGATATTGTGAAGTACGAGCAGGTAAAAGAAATGGTTACCTATGAGTATGATTTTTTTTCATAAAAACTATTTCATTTTTATAAGAACAAGAAAGAATGAAAGAAATCTAAGAATGTTCATGAAAGATATATCTTGCACTTACCTCACTCTTTGTAATGTAATGTTAAGCTGCGTATACACGATAGGTAAATAATATATTTTTTTAATATATTTATTTCTATAATGTATGATGATGTTCTTTCAAAGTTACGAAATTCCTAATAAAATCGTAATATAGGTAGTAGGTAACGTAGTGAAAACAATTCTTTTTTTAATAGGTGTAGGTATATTCATCGAAGTATAAAAGTTTTTAAATATGTAAAAAAAGCTTTTAAAGTTCAATTATAATTTGTTCTAATACCTACTTACTTACTTTGTTGTTTTTATTTAAAGCTTTTGCAGATCTTTTTATAGTATTCTGGAAACCTGAAAAAGTAGAAAAGAAAAGAAAATAGAAGTATGTATTAGTTAAGTACCTCTACCTAAGTATATAGGATTTATCTTTTTGCGGGTCCAAAATAGACATAAAAAAGTAGGTTTACTGGTAAGTAATCTAATCTAAGTGGATCACAACATCTATAATAGACATACAGACTTACGTATGGACTAACTGAAATAAATTACCGTGTGCTCTCAGCACAACAAAACGAATACAAAACTTGTTTTTCAATTATTTAGTAGCCGAACGCAACCGGCCGAGAGCGCTCGCGTGCGGCGGCCATCTTGAATAAAACAAAAACTAACCTAACCTTCCCGCCAAAACAAATAAACAATTGTGAAGACAGATAAATACCAAATCGGTATTTCGAACGTTGTTTTAAAATTATCGTGAGTTTCCCTAGAATTTGCACGTGAATCTTCCGGTTGGGTTTAAAAGTGTATAAAAATTTTACGGTTCGCAGTTTTTTCGGCCAGTGTTTTGCAGTGGGTGGAAGCACAGAATACCAAACAGTACTTGTAGTCCCTAGTGGAAGGTCGTTTTTATGCTTTGTGTTGCAAGGAATTTCAGGAAGTGTCTTATTTATCCTGAATTGGGACAGTCAACAACAAAGTACAACATTTTATTTTGAAGTGACATACCTACCTACAGAATTTTTTGTACCTACTGTTCTTAGGTATCTGAAAAGTCTGCGGTACTATGAAGAATACATAATTGATTCTATTGGAATCGTTGTTATGATATCTTACAATACATGAATAATTAAAGGTAGCTCAGCGAAAGTGTCTACGGCACTTTAGCTTAGCGCTTTTAAAAAAGTGACAAGCAGTTTTTTTATAACAGATTATCAAAAACTATAAAATAAAAAGTTAAGAAATTAATCAGTCACTTATTTCACTAGGTAATTGTATTTGTTGAATTAGAGTAATCAGAGTCATAAACAACATGAATTATGTGAAATTAGCATGGAAACATTTTTGCACAGATGCAAATTGATGCGAATAATTTGATTCAATTAGATTGTTTAGTTAGAGTCTAAACTAAACTTTAGACTGTTTGTTTACTTACGTCATGACGTCAGAAAGTTTTCGCAAAAGCGGGTGAAATAATCAACTACTTGCTTGAACTAAGTTGTAACCTACCTATAATAGGGACTACTATTTGGTATTCATAACTTTACTAAAAAACTAAGTATACAATTCTTTAATGCACAAAACAAACAAACATTGATAAGTACTTATAGCTAGTGTACAAAGGCGAGCTTATCTCTATAATAAATCTCTTCCGGCCAACCTACAAGATGGTGGAAAAAGAGATAACTGAGTAGAACCTATAACCCAATTTCGACATAGTATAGGCACATATAGACATTGTGCAATTATAAAAAAAAAAACTAAAGATACACTAAATAAATACTGAATAGTAAGCATGAGAAAAGTACCTACTTAAAATAGAAACATAATATCTCCTAGACACACCACCATGTATACCTAATCATAACCTATCTGGTTTCGCTTTGCAGTAAGCCACTCCCAAACTTTCGTAAGTATATATTTATTTATTCCCGATGGAATTAAAGTACCTATTTATTTTGCCGCTGTAAAATTTTGTCTAGAAGAAAAGAAAATTGTATTCATCATTATCATAAATTATGTAGTTAACTGGATAACATGTCACCCAGTATGGGTTATCTTGTTCAATTGTGTAATTATCTTACTGTAGTCATAGTGGTTAAGTACAAGGTTGAATGGTACGGTAATGTCGGTAATTTACTAAGTAAACTTCAAACTACTGAGTAAAAAGTGAGTTAGTCAGATATGTCACCATTATGTCATTAACCGATATGCAAAAGTACAAATTCGTGGTTTGTCATCGGGTTTGTTACATTTTTAAATAACATTAAATTAAAAAAAAAAAAACCCCCGTCACAAAACCGTTAATTGATCGAAATTAAAATATCCATAAGAATTTTCCAGGTTATTTTATTTTATTTAGAACAGCTACAGCTAAATACATTAAATAAAGTACATAACTAATAACTACTAAGCCAATAACAGTTATTCGCAGCAGACTTTTGAGCATCAAATGCCACCACTACAGCCACACTAAGCCAAAGAGGTGTAGGTATTGCCATTTTTTATTCCTATCAAATCTTAGCAATCAATCGTTAAGTATCAAAAATTCTTCATAATCGATTAAATATTCGGTCGCATAAAAAGTCTTATGAAAAGGACTGTTTTAGAAAATCAAATATTATAGGTATTTACAACCTAGGATTACTAGCTTTCCCTAATCCGAATATTACCTCACAAATTGTAAAGTGTGGTGATGAAGATTATATCGTATTATTACGTTACTCATCGGCATCATCACGTAGTACAATAATTAACCACACTTCATGTGTATTATCTTCATAATTAAATTTTAGTTTTGAGATTTCAACCTATGTTATTTAGGGAATGTTGTTCAGTTTCATGAGTACTACCACTTTATAATAACCACAAAATAAAAAAAAAAATGTTCAACGTGCACTTGACTTATAACCTGACTGTCGTACAGTCGTTGTTACCCTAATTAAACAGCCAATATTACCTTGTTGTATACACTTTCGATATTCCAAAAATATACTTCAATAAGACGCCGTTTCACGAAGCTGCATACTTCAAACTACTAGTACAATTTGGTGTTCATTGCGCTGAAACAAGGCTTAAACGTGAACCCTTTCACTTTTATCATATTGACCATGCAGTGTACTTGAGATTTTATATTTTTGGGAAACGGAGCCCAGTACCTTACAAGATCAACTACGTGAGAGCCATGTGTTTACCTTCACTGCTGCCAGAAACAAGCAAACATCACCTTATTGATCGGGTTCGATAAACTAGAACCTAGAACCAGTATTTTTCACTATTTCCTTGTATACCAAGAATAACACACTATTTTCGGTAACTACGTACTCGTACTTAGGTTTAGGTTTATTATTTTTGATAGATTTCCATCTCGCTCACACCTTTGCAGGGACAAAGTATTTTTTCTGTGTAAAATTAGCTTTAGATAGAGTATCTGTGTCCTCGTCTTTCATCATGATGCCTACTTATTTGCATCGTACGTAATCCGAATAGCCGTTTAGACATAAAAGCATTCAATGAGAAATACAGGGTTATTTCAGCATTTTGTAAAATTAGTCCGCATTTTATAAATATCAATTCATCGCTTTAACTTTGTTTTTACATACTAACTTTAATTTCTATTCTGTCACCAAAATCTACATAAATTTAAATGCGGACCAATTCAAACCTGACAGAGGAAAACTTTATTGCGTAGTTTTCCCTGTTTAAAATTGGTTTACTGATATCGTAGTGTAGGTACTGCCAACAACCAATAACCTAACATTCAAAACCATTAATAACGTTTCCAAATTATAATAATTTACAAACGATACATCTAATGAACCAAATAATTAAAATTGCTCTAAGTAATAAAATAGATATCAACATTGTATGCTCTAATAAAAGTGTAAAAAAACACTAAAAAGTAAACTAACAGTGAAAAAAAATGACATCGGAAAAGGACAATAAAATGGAAAAACTGAAATACCATCTTGCAAGACTCCAAGAGAAGATACAGGACCGCGTCGAAGACATCCAAGATCAAGTGCAAACAAAAATAGAAAAATCCAGCTCGAAAATATCAAGACTAGTGTCCCACTTGTCTGACGATAAAAGTTCTGTTGAAGATCGCTCTAACAGTAACAGTATTGATGAAAGAACTTCAACTGATTCTGATTTAAAAAAAGATGAAGATGAGAAAGCAAATAGTAATTTAAAACTTCCCACTTTCGTCGTGCATGTTCCTTTGACGCCACCAGTGGACATAGATCAAGATCCAAAAGATATCTGTAAGGATTTCATAAGTATAGAGAAGAATGGGGTATTGTACAAAAGAAGAAGTTTGTCTGCTACGAACCTGGCGTATGACGACGGCAATTTAAGCACCACTGAGATTGGAAGTTCGAGTGATTCCTGTTTTTCTTGCGAGTCTTCGAATGATAGCAGGTAATGTATTCTTATTATGGTTCATATTTAAGAACACTATGTATTTGTTAGAGAAAACTTTATAAAGAATTCTTACGATAGTGGTCCTGCAGCTGCTCAAATAGTTCTAGCATTATCCATCATCTAGGACCTACATTTTAGATCCTAGGTCAATTGTCTCCGTCATCTTAGCTTTATTTGAAGCAATTTCACTTTCAGTCTTCCAGTAAAAGTGGCAACTACACATTTTGTATTTTACGAGTACAACGTGCAGTGTTAAGACCCGTTTCGTAAAAGTCTACTGCCTAGATACAGTCAAACTCAAGACAATGTACCTTACCAGTTTAAAAATAGTCCTCACTCTACTAACAATACGGATAGCGTCGAATATCAGATAGGTAAAGGTTAATGGAGGACATTGACTGTTCGAATACTTTCTCTTTCATCAAAGTTTACCCAAATTTAAAAACAAGATCACCATCGAAAGAGCAACTCCGGTGAAGCTTGATTGGTCGTACCTTTTCGACACAAGCATAGGTCAATTAAAAAAAAAAAACATCGAAAGAGAGTCTTATAGTAAGCATTACTGCTTTTCCATATTCAAATCTATATTCGTGATAAATTATGCTGTATCACACGCGTCCATTTTCATTATTCTTTGCAGGCGTCCGTCAGAGTTCAGACCAAGGGCTGGCAGTCTGCCACCTTCCGGCCAACTGGACCTGGTCACGACCTCAACATCTATGTTGAGCACTTGTACTGACCTGGTGGAAAGAATCGGCAATAAGTTCCCTAAGCTCAAGAGTAGGGGGGACAGGTTCCAAAGGGTATTTGGTTTTATAATTTTGTTTGATTCATTTGGACTAATAAAGGTGTTGAACAATACTAACTTTTATTATCATGTGATTAATATTGTGAGAGTATGGGTGTTTATTTACTTATGGATTACTAATATTTTGTAAAGCATGTTATAAACCGCTATTACTATGATCAAGAACAGGATATTTAAAGTTTGCTTCTCTATAATAAATTATGTTGATAACCATTGACAGTTTCTTAAAATATGCTTCTGGACGACGAATAAATTGCTTCGGATGTTGTGGTCCATTGTGTAAATATCAAATGTTCTGAATAAGGAGACATTAATTTATACGTTATAAAATGCTTTATCTTCTGCGATTCAACCTAAAAGCAAAATTTTACAAAATAATAATACAATAAACAAACATTTCGCTACTTTTACATTATAGATTTTATTTTTAGAAAAAAAAAATATTCCGTAACGTAATCAATTATTTCCTGATGACTAACATTTTCTGTCTTTGAAGTGCCTATGTTTGGATCTTATATATACTTCTTACATATTTCCTTATTTAGTTATGTCTATTTCGCTTTTTCGTCTCCCTTGACCCTGTGAAACCTTGTCCCATATTTTTGGGATTGAGCCTCCTTGTCATTCTCTTTCACTTTGCCCAGTTTTGTGCTAGGCGGTCGTCTAACTGGGCTTCCTTATGTTTCTAACTACAAATTCTTTTTCCAGTATTTATTGAAGAACACGAGACTTAGTGACGTGAACAAGCGGCTGAAGGCTCAGATATGGAGTTCTGTGGTGACCATCGTCCTGGTTGAAGCGAGGAACCTGCCTGCAATGGATTTGGACACCAGATCCAGCGACCCTTATTGTAAATTTAGGTGAGTTTTAGGCACACTGTGTGGTTCTAACTTTTTGTAGTTGAGGCAGTTGTTGTGGTATATATATATATATAGTAACAAAGGTACAGGAAATAAATAGCTGCGATCTTATTTTACCAAAAACAATTTTGACCCAATCCGTCAGCCAAGTGCGGAAATTATGGCTGCAACTTTTTTGCCAAGGGATACTTTAGTCCAACAATAAACGGATGTTATAGTACCTTAGTAGAAACAGATTTTCCCTAGTAACTAGTATAGGTACTTTCAGTTACTACTTCAAGTCAACCTAGATTAACCTGGATATTCTGCCCACGTTTGCAACATGCAAAATCTGAGTAAGTTGTGTCATGGAAAAATACAAGCAATACAGTAGATTTAATTTCTCCTCAGGTTAGGGAATGAGAAGTACAAAAGTAAGGTGGTGTGGAAGACGCTTCATCCGTCGTGGTTGGAACAGTTCGACCTTCATTTGTATGACGATCAGGAACAAGTTCTAGAAGTTACTGTTTGGGATAAGGATAAACAAACAAAGGACGATTTTTTAGGGAGGTAAGTCATATTATTAAGTTAGGAAAAGGAAAATATAATTAAAGAAATAAACAGAATGTTTGAACTATGGACAATTTGTCGACTTTAGTTGGATAGCATTTCATACGATCAATTTACACAATTAGTGTTTATTCGTCGCAGGAGTGTGCGTGCGAGTTTCCTTACGATGTTTTCCTTCGATTATGAGCGCAGTGTCTTATAAATCTAAGTACATAAATATCAATATAGGTGGTGAACTTTCAGTCTCAAATGATAAGCAACAGCTCTGCCATTATTTTATTTTGTTGAAACATTGGGCCTTGTATGCCAATTTCAGATGTACAATAGACTTATCCAGACTTGAGAGGGAAAAGACACACAACATAATGAAAGATTTGGAAGATGGAAATGGCCAGATATTCCTACTACTCACTATTAGTGGCACTACGCAATCGGAAACCATTACGGATCTGACTAGTTATAAAGAAAACCCTAGAGATATTGAAATTATTGAAAGGCGATACGTAAGTATTGATTTTAAAATTTTATTTCATTTAACTACTCATCTTGAAAATCTATCGCTACTCGATTGAAAGAGATGAGTGGTTATCTACTTTTATCATTTCTAACTCTGGGCAGCAGCGTTCTTGTATTACTTCCAATAAATACTATCTCCAACCGCTTGCCAAGAAATGTAAGGATCGTTTAACAAAGAAGAGGTCTACCTAAATCCATCAAAGAATCTTTATAAGCCTCCGTTGTTAAATTATTTATAATATCAGATCATGTTCCTCTTTCTAGTGCTGGTATCGTCTCAACGAAACCTGTAGTGGGGTTGGTTGGCTTTGCGTCAAAGTGTACGGAGCTAAGGGCCTAGCAGCAGCAGATTTGGGTGGGAAATCAGACCCCTTCTGCGTCCTAGAACTTGGAAATGCAAGACTACAAACCCATACTGAGTACAAAACCTTAGCACCCAATTGGATGAAGATATTCACTTTGTAAGTGGAACAAATTTCTAACTGCGACATTAAAAGAAAAAATAATATTGCAACATTCTTTAAGGAAGACTGAGATTAAAAACAAATGGTTCCATCTATCTGATCTGGTAAAAGTGCAATTAAAATTATAAGCTCATATATGTCCCCACCGAGGGGCTCGAGCCTACCGTGATACCAACCTAATTGATCATTACTGGCAAATCACCAATCTCCTATGATACGAATATTTCTTTATTGATTTCCAGCACAGTGAAAGACATCAGCTCCATTTTAGAATTGACAGTGTACGATGAAGACCACGATCACAAGGTAGAATTCCTCGGCAAACTGGCGATACCTCTACTGCACATTAGGAATGGGGAGAAGAGATGGTACGCGCTGAAGGACAAGAAGATGAGGGCGAGGGCAAAGGGAAACTACCCTCAGATATTATTAGAAATGACTGTGATATGGAACCCAGTGAGTAGATTATTTTACTGTAATGCTCGGAATATTTATTGCCCCAGCCACCACAGAGGAAAAACGGAGTTAATTAACTCCCCTGATAGGACCGATTTTCCTCTGTCTGTGCTTATAAGTTAGTCACACATATGCTCAAACAAGTAGTTATTTTTTCTTTTTAGTTGGTAGTACGTCTACCTACGAAGCACAAGGTCGCGGGTTCGAATCCCGCCCAGGGCAAACATTCGTGTGATGAGCACATGTGTTTGCCTGTCTAACACCCATAGAACAGGCGCTGCCTAGTTTGGGGTCAGATGGCCGTGTGTGAGATGTCTCACATATTTATTTATATTTATTTATTTCTTTTGTTCAGATTCAATTTGTTAGTTAGAATTCTACACTCACGAAAATAAATCAAACCCAAAAAGCTTAAAAAATATATTATTTTACTATTCAGTGATAGTTAAATTGTACGATATATCACAGATATTTGGTCATGTAGAGTGGCAATTTCAAAACCAAAGATTATGTGGCTTTCATCAGATTTTTTAAAGTTAACTATTTGATAATAACCAGAAAACGCAAACTTATGCTTTCATTATTTTCCTACTACAGTTAAAAGCAGCGATCAGGGCAGTGAACCCGAAGGAACCTAAATACATGCAGCAGGAGGCCAAGTTTAAGAGACAGTTGTTCATCAGGAACGTGATGAGGCTCAAGGTCATCGTCATGTGGTTCATCGAGGTTGGCAAGTTCCTGCAGTAAGTTGTAGTCAAATAATGGTATATATTGTAATAATTGGATTTATTAGAGATGCAGCTCAAATCAATGAGCCCTTTTATCCTGAGCTGAATTTTTAAAACTCTCATAAGATATCTCTCAGCTCAGTGTGCCTTCTGGCATAGGCCTCATCCAACGGTCTCCATTGCCCTCTATCTCTCGCGACTATTCTCTAAAAAGGACCAGCTGTGAGTTTTAGCTCATCTTCCCATCTCTTGTATTGCCTTCCTCTTTTTCTTTTGCCATCTTTAGGGTACCAGTTGGTAAGGATTTTGCTCCACTTTTCTTCCGGGCTTCTTAGCATGTGGCCGTCCATCTCCACTTCAGTTGATCTATCTTGGAGAGTACGTCTGTGACACCAGTCTTTGATACGAGGATAAGATAGGATAAAATACGCAACAGCTACAGAGGAGAAAAGACTAGTATCAGATGCATGCAGCTATGAATAGACAAAGGCTTCTTCCAAAGGTATCCAGAATACAATAACTAGGTACTGGTTCTTTACCCGTATTTATTTAATTTACTCAATGGCGCAATAATATCTCCTGATCCGTTTAGATATTTCTCTTCTCACATCATAGAGATAGATAGTGTTTTTTTTAACTGCTACCTTAGCAATAAGGCCGCCTTTTGACTCTTCTGTTTTGTTTTGTTTTTCTGTAAATGTGTTGTATTTCTGTTTGGTGTCTATAAAGTATATTTGTATTTGTAAGGCATAGTAAATTAACGCCTGTCCCTAGGATCTCCACAACCACCAATTATTTTTGGTCCCGATAATGGTTTCGCACTGCAACACGTCCTTACTCCGTCTTCGATGCACGGTCACTGGGATACCCACTGTCTCTAAAGTTTAGCTCTTTAGAACGTATCGGTGACTTTGGTCTGCCAGCGGATCTTAGTTCTCACCTTGTTGAATTGGTCATGAAAACTCGAAACATAGCCTAATTTCCTCTTCTAATTTCCTTTGGGCGCCTTTTTTACCATGACCATGATGAAACTGATCTATAGGTTATTATCACTCACAAGACAAATAGCTCAAAGAAATTGTTCTTTACTGAAAGATGATATTATTTAATTCCAGAGACTGTTTCGAGTGGGAATCAAGGTTGCTGTCCTTCTGTGGTCTCCTCATCTGGCTGGCATTTTGCTACTACTACGAGATGTGGATGCTGCCATTCCTTATTCTCGTTTATTTGATGAGGAATTGGATTATTTACAGACTTACAGGTACGGATTTTATAATATTACACGAAATATTTCAAGCTCATGGTGATGATTAAGACCAATGTCACAGAATTGCTCAGTTTTCCCAGTAATTGTTTTTTCTTTCTGTATTATGACCACTTCGCTACGGTAATGTTTCTTTTTTATTTGCACCATAAGTAGTTTTGTGATCTCGTTCTTCTTTACACAATTTTTTTATTTTATTTTGTTTGTTAATTTAATATTATATACTTACATTTCCTTTTTTAGTTCGATTAAAACGCACCGTACGCAATTTTCGGAACAATCCGAAGGAATTTATTTTTCACATATTTCGTAGTAAGTTTGATGTTGTTTGTTAGGTGTTCAATGTGTAACTGAAGCCAAATTTGCATGACTGTTAACAGGAAATGATTAATTAATTAAGTACCTATACAATATGTATAAATGTAGTATATAAGTAAGTAAGAAAAAAAGTAACTAATATATCTATTTCCTTTACAAATATAAGATCGGGTATAAAATAGTCATAGTCTAGTTACAAGAAATATGAGCATATTGTAAGTACGATTAAGTCATCTGCACGTACGTTCTATTCTAACTTTTTTCAACAGTTGTAAATAGTACAACGCGTGTAAAAGTTATTTTACTAACCATAGAGTTGAAATAAAAATTCTTAGAGCATAAATAGAAAAAATTCTGGGAGGGAAATTCTATCGAAAGAAGATACCCGGACCGGGACCCCAAGGTAAAAACGAAGGTAAAAGCTAAAAAATCAGTACGCTTCGTAAAATCAATTCTACAGTCTACGAGTATACCTTAGTTATATCATTAATTACTCATTTTACCAACTGTAGGTACTCGTATAGGTACCTATGTATGTGAAAGACTATTTTCATGTACATCCATCACGTCATGTGGTTGGACATTCGCACTACGAAATTCGCCCCTATCACTACGGAATACGGGCGCTCTCAAGGTCAACATGTCCAGCCGCATGTGCTGGCTACTGTAATTACATCGTTTCATTAATATATTAAAATATGAAAAAGAACATGGATCTTTAAAATAAATACCTACAAGTACCAACCATCTATAAAAAAATCTAATAACGTAGTATGTAGGTACCAAAACAATACGTCTAGTAATAAACAATTTTAATGGGTTCTAAATGTAACTACATTATTGCTACATTGCCGTGGTCAGTGACTGTATCTAGCTAGATGCCCTGTTTAGTTAGAGATAAGAGAAGCGGTTTGTCCAAGTCTATTTGCCGTGTGCGAGTATCTGTGTAAGCAGAACAATTACTTACGACAGCACAGCGATGACTAATATTTGATAATTTGTCATTGTTCTGTAAAATAATAACGTATTTTTACAATCGACCTTCATACTTACTTATCTTAAAGATTCTGTTCTTAATATAGGTATGTTCTTTCTACACAAAATCTTCCACCTTAACGTAAATTGTTTATAACACCGTTTTACTCAGAATAGTTTTCTCATTATATTGTTGTTTTTAGCAAATTTTGAGAAAATCTGTCAAAATTTGCGTAATTTTCTCCTATGTCGGCAAAAATTGTGATAGCGTATTCTCTTATCCTATTGGAGGATATTTCAATATGGCGGGTTTCCCGCAACTTTTTGACAGTTAAATGTACGACAAACTTTTGTCATAGCACTTCATGTTATGGGGGCAGGAGAGGATAAAGGCGCTCCGGCAGAAGAGTACGGATGGGCTTAATGTTAACTCCTTAGTGTTTAATACTCAAACAAAGGATAATAAGCATGCTGGCTCATGCCGCTCCAAAATCTAATCATGGGTCCTTGATGTGTAATTTTTTATGTAACTATCTTTGTCTCTAGTTCATCTGCTTGTGATCTGCAGGCGGTTTAACTAGGAAACCTATCACAGGAATAGGTAATAGTGTAAATAAGTATATAATGTTGTTTGTTGATGTCAAAACGTAGCTTGAATATGACATAAAGAAAGTAGCATTAGTTCCATCATGGAACTGTTCAATGGAACTCGTGAGAACAAATGAATAAATGTTTTGTTTTAGGAGGCAACCCGTTACTAAACCCAGTGGACGATGAGGATCTGCTAGCTGAAGAGGATGATGAGGAGGAAGGGGATAAGGTTAGTAATTGCTCAGTTCATTTATATACTTTTCCTCAACTTAAGTTCGAAAATAATAATTCCCTATCGCCAAATTTTAAAAGAGACCAATCATAAAAATGTGCAACGGTAATCTGTATAGGTGTACCAAAAATTAATTTAAAAATATTTATTTTATAATTTACAATCTTCTCAGTCCAGGATAATATAACTAAGTACCTATAGAAAATTATTATTTTCAGGAAGAGAAGAAATCCCTGAAAGAAAGACTGCAAGCGATACAAGAAGTGACGCAGACTGTCCAGAACGCAATAGGATATGTTGCCGCTTTAGGCGAAGCTGTCAAAAAGTATGTTCATTGTTCATAGATCTATTAAATTTCAATTTCTATTATGTGGACTATACTGAACATTAAGTTATTTGATTATCGTGTGGATTAACCACCAAATTAACTACTTACCTCACAAACCCTGGTGTCAGAAATATTGAGTTAGGCTTCGGACGGATATGCCTCATAGAAAAAAATAATGATACTTACCTAGGAAAATAACTTCTATATACTTTGGTTTTCAATCTCGATAGTAAAATAAAAATAAGAATCTTGTTAGCTGATAGAAAACCTGTTATAATAATCCTTGGAGGAGGAATTTATCCAACAGTGGACTTCTATGCGGTAACATGATGGTAATATTGACGAAAGCAGTTGAGATTAGCCGAAATAGGGGCAGCCCGGACCTAGTTTTTTTGTGAGTGTTATTGAAGACTTATCTATAACTGCGACGCGCTCAGTCAATAGATCTGATAAGTTTACCAAAGCAGTTTTTTCCGATAACAAAATCCCCGCCACAAAACCGTTACTTGATCCTTTGAACAACTAGAAAAGAGCTGATAAATTATTTTCTTGGATCATAGCTAAGAACACTCTCGATTGTGACACCTAGCAAACAAAAAAAACTAGATCAAAATCGGCGCATCCATTTAGGAGACTACGATTTACGATGCCATAGACAGACAGACAGAAATACACGTCAAACTTAACACCCCTCTTTTTAGGGGGTTAAAAATTACTAACTAAGTACCTTAAATTTTTTTTTCGTGTCCGAGTAAAGTTGCTCAAATCCAGTGAAGTGACTAAGCATGTATTTTAATTCGTTAAGCCGCCACTTACCTACACTTTGTAATTGGAAGAGGTAGAGATACAGAGGCAAAATGTTTGTCTACCTAGCTGAATTGTTACAGATAAAGGATGATGTGTCAAAACGTCCCCCCAAAAACAGAAAACTAATAACATCGACCAACAGATTTGAAATGTAGGATCTCAGTATATTATGCGTCTTAGCTATGTAATTACTTTTTACTATAGCGATATCTTTCAAAGACGCCGGATATTCCTAAAAAATATCGTCTTGCTATTAATATTGGGTACCCAAAATAACAGATTGTAAGCATTGCAAACATTAAAAATCTTTTGTACTAGGTTTATTAGAGGCAAGATAACACCAAGCAAAAATGTTTCTTTTATTCTCAAATCATGAAGTTAAAACTGGTTAATAGCCTTTCTATAGATCCATAAGAAGTTCTTATTAAGAACCTATTGACACATATAAAAGATCTGTTGGATAGGGGGACGGGGCTCATATAAAAATGGTCATCGTCCTTAAATTTAATATCTTTTGCAGCCTGATGAACTTCACGATACCGTATCTAAGCTACATAGCCATCCTGATGCTGTTCGGAGGCATGCTGGTGCTTTATGTCATCCCATTGCGCTACTTGCTCATGGCGTGGGGTGAGTGTGAGAACTGTTTACCCCCTCTAACATGCCCGGTCCACGCGTGACAGACATAATTTTGTCGTGCGTATTCTCTTACCTTATTGGAGGATATTTCAATATGGCGTGTTTCTCGCGCGACAAACTTTTGTCAGAGCACTGCATGTTACGGGTGCAGTAAGTAGGCTCATCACATGAGAAAAGCTCGAGATGGTGCGACTAACTGAGAAAGCTTTCTATACTCCTAAAATCACTTTTATTTGCTTTATGATAAGGCCGTGATTATCAAGGGAACTGTGATCGCCCCCACGGCCTCGAAATAAACTCACTAATATTGCGCTTTCAGTCAAATCAACTGTTATTAAATCAACAGATATGTAAAATATTGCTTAATTTCAAATGACAAAGTAGTACCGTTTGTAAAGTTACGGATATTATATTTAACGGGGCAATATACTGCTAACAGTTAAATGAAAATTAAATTACTAATGAGAAAAAAAATTACAGGCATAAACAAATTCACAAGAAAAATCCTCCGGCCGCACACCATACCAAACAACGAAGTACTTGATCTGCTGTCCAGAGTACCTGACGATGAAATATTGGTGAGTCATTATTAATTGTCTAACAAAGGAAGAACAAAGGTGCAGATTAGTAACTGACACAAACTCTATTATGATCAGTGGCGGATTAAGAGTATCCGAGGCCCTAAGCACAGAGCCTGTGTAGGCCCTCTATTGCTTAAATGGAAATGGAAGGAATGGAATGGAATGTAGAAAGTATATAATGAAAGTTCATCAAAATAGAAAGTGTAGTAGGTATAATTTAAAACTTAAAAAAATTTTACCTTGCCTTAATCAGAGCAAACTCCGAAATCACATCGTCGAAATTTATCTGACGAAGTTTGTCTGCCTCAATACACATTAATGCTAAAGAAGAGCTTGTCTGGACGGATTTTTGTTCATTGCGGGTTTTTAAATCTTTTTAGTTGTGAGAAGGATCGTTCAGCAGAGCAGTTAGTAATCATTAAGCTGTGAAAGATTCTAAACACCACTTCTATATTTGGGAAAACGCACTTTACTTTATCTTTGATAATCATTTCATATAGATCGAAATGGGTGACCTTTGTTTCTGAAAATTCATATTATATTCGAACATATTTGTGAAAATGATTAAATTCGCCGAGGAAGTTTTCACTGAAGTCTTCTGGGTAAGATTCTAAGAGCAATTGGATATCTTTTTCATATTCTGAACATAACTTTTTTAGATCCGCAAGAAATGAAAACTTTTGTGAAACTTCGTGGTATACATCACCTCTTCTTTGCATTTGAGCATTAAGTGTGTTAATTATTAACGATAAGTGTAGTTTCAATCAAAGCCACTCCGTAAATAAAGTAGGTAAGTACGTGCGGTAATGCGTATGGGCGCTATCATTTGCAATGCAAAGACAACTCAATCACTCGGTCGCGCGTCCCGGACTGCTCGCGCCTTGTGATTTCGGACATATTGTGGATGAATCTCGATAAAATGTAGGTATAAAATGAAACGCCAGCAGAGGATGGAGGCCCCTGGAGAACAGGGGCCCTAAGCACGTGCTTGTAGTGCTTATACGTTAATCCGCCACTGATTATGATCTAGACTAGACTCTATAATAAATATGACGTTAGATTAAACATGTGGTTCCCGGCTCAGAATAGTACCAACACCCTCAACCTTTCCTATATAATGCGCTTATCTGTGTAACTAACAGCTACTTCGATCCCCAACCCGTTTGTCAAAGACTCCCGACCAAAGAGCCGTGTGTGTAAGCTCTAGCCTCCACACCGGTGTACACACACCTACCGAGGTACGGCCGATAGCCAGCGAAGACCAAAGGACATCATTCACGTTTCATACAATGTTGGACCAAAAAAGTGAAAATGCCGGCCAAGGAAAAAAAGTGTATTTTTCGGATAGAACACGTCGTAGTTTTTATATTTCTTTACTTTTTCTTTACATTTTCTTTATATATATTTTTATTTTTCTTACTTTTTTTTCTTAATAATAAGCAAAAAAAAGTTGATGAATGATCATTCTTATGCATCATAATAATACTTTCATATTATATTTTTTTATTATATTAAACAAATACATACTTAATCCATGTGGGCCCCTATTATAATAATAAAAAAATAAGTTAAACTACATTAAATAAAGGAATATAATATATTCAATACAATATGACTAATGACTACATGCGCTTATAACAACATTTTTATTATTTAATTAATAGCTTCTAACAATACAACCATGGAGTGCACAGGATTAGTGTCATAGTAAAAGAATACAGGAATTGTGTGTTCTACCCGAAAGTTATACTTTTTTCTGCTGGCCGGCACTTTTACTTTTTTGGTCCAAAATGAATGATACCCTTTCAGTTGTTCTTAGTACTGTAACGAGGTACCTTGTATGCCACCTCATTTACCATTTCTTTTTCCTGAATATTTAATTTTGGAATTCATTTGTCAATCATCCGTCATTTCTGCCTGCAAGTGCCTTTTACCTTGTTCTAATAAATACTTATCAGCGTAGTTCCACATTTTTCTCTTCCAAGCTCCTCGTCATTTTCTTCATACTTATCAAGTTAGCACTCACAGGCCCGGGATCTGGCGAGCCGCGGGTGTTACAGTACTTAGTCACTCCAATATATACCTATTTCCAGTTGGACTGCAGAGAGCTAAAACCACACGCGCCAAGCGACCACCGAAGAGACCCCAGGAAGAAACATAAAGCCTCGTAACATTACACTGCTGTGAGACACAAACTCAAGCAGAAACTGCACATGTATATTTTAAAGTTTAACAAATTTTAAACATGGACCTGTTTCGTGAAAATACTTTTTAAAAAGTACTACAAAAATGTTCATTGCTTAGAATCCTCAAGTTTGTACTATTATTGACTATGCAATGCATTTTGTAGTAAGTAGATACCTATAGTAAAAATGTTACGTTCATGAAACGGGTCTTAGAGGATAGAATGAAGTTTGCAATGTATTATACCTACAAGATATCGTCCATGTAGAAAACATATTAGAAAATTTTATTGACGAAATAAAATCTTTAAGTATAAAGTTTACGAATCAAATTCAAGATCGATTATGTGTAGGGACATAGAGTTGTTTATTGAATGGCTGTTTAAATAATTGAGTAGCACGGTAGTGTCCCCGCCAAGACGGTAGTTCACAAAATGTTACTGATGCTAAAAATATCTGTGATCTTAAGATCTGTAAATATGGATGTTATGTAAGAAGTGAAGTTGGTAAGTGTAAGATTAGTTAAGATCTTAGGAATGGTTCAAAAAGAATGAATTATTTAGGGTTGTTACGTCATTTTGCCCACTGGGTTGCAACCTTTTCTTCCAAAGTTTTCCAAAGAACACTTTTAGGCTGCTTTTCCACCAGAGCTGTGCGAGGTAGCTAAGCGGTGTGCTAGGAAAAAATCCACCAATAGAATCACTTCATTTTCCTAGCCTAGTGATTCTATTGGTCGATTTTTTCCTCGCACACCGCTTAGCTTCCTCGCACAGCTCTGGTGGAAAAGCAGCCTTACTTAGTTTATGCTAGATGTGTTAGAAATTTTATACCTACATAATGTAAAACATTAAAAATATTTTGTGCACAGCAATGAATGCACAATAATAATTCGATGATTCCCTAGATGCGATAAGGTCCCAATTTGTACAAAACCCAATAATATTTTATTGTATTACGTAGATAGGATTTTTAATAACGTCGTTTTTGTATCTAATGTCAAAATTGTTAAGTTAATGTTAAAAACTGTTTTTGTCATTGACACGAATGTTGTTTAAAATCAGCCACGTCAGTATATTTAAACACACATAGTATAAGACTGAGACCAATCTCATTTAATATATAAAATCACATTTTGAATACCTATTATAATTGTAATAAATGTTAGATAAAAGAAATTGTCGTGTGTAAAACTTTATGCATTTCATTAGGAAGGTCCAATGATTGGTTTTCTTTCATTATCACACTGTTAAGGTTCAAAAAGTAAAGAATTTGAAAATACATTTATTCTTCCTAGGTTGTTTTAAAACCATAGACGCATGTTTTTACTTTAGGCTAAAATTTGCTCGCAGCACGAAGCAGTAAATATATAAAATAGTATGAATAGAAATAGGTGAAAGAGAATTTGTTGAGCTAAAAATTAAATAAATTGCTTTAAAAAAATACGTTTCGTACGCATAGTTCATTTCATGACAGCGTTTATTCAGATTATTAGCGGTTTGTAACTTTACTTTTTACCTATTCATTGGGCATTCTTATATAAAATGTACCTATTAACTTTAGCTTCAATATTTTCCTCTTGCCATTTTCCATTCCAATTAACGCAAATCTAGTCTTTACGATCGATCTAAATACATCAGTCTATTCTAGTACATATTTACAAACATCTGTTTTATCCCCAATAGCAAATTATACTTAAACCTTTATAATCTTTAGAATGAAATATTTTATAGATATTGGTGTATATTTAAATTGACTATGTATAATATTCCTATTTAAATCTAGCTACTTTATCAAGGTGTATATCGTATTTTGTTCAGAGGCAGTAAAATACTATTTTTTGGCATAATATTTATTTAAATTAGATATTTATTAAGTACCTACTACAGATTCTATTTACAAAATTTCCTGCGATCTGTACTGTATGCTCAGAATGTCTACGAGTATGATAAAGAACAGTTAAACATTGCTTTTTTATTGGTATCGATTTCTATTGTAATGAAGAGTTTACTTTTAAAAAATATATAATATCATAATAATTTTCTAGTCAATTGCTTGTTCCTGAAAAATACAAGACAGTAGATGCAAGACTTTCTGCCTTTTTAAATTCATATGCACACAACTAAGCACCATTTTCTGCATTTATAAATTACGCACTTTTAGCACAAAATCATGAAAATTGTGATATAATTCGCTATCTAAAATATTATTTCTAATACCTACTTACTTAATTTGAGATCTAAGTGTCTGACCGAAGTTTGGCGTGCGTGATTACGTCTGCAATGCTATGTAGTACGCTATTAAGAACGCAACGTAATTTCGGCACTATGTGTCGTCAGTAATTCAAATGGCATTGAGGGCGTCATCATGCCGAATTTCGGTCGCGTAAATTCGGTATGTGTGTTTAGACACTAAAGGTGTCGATTACCTACACTGATCTGGCAGTGGCTAGGTGATTTTTCCCTCTTTTTATGATATCACTGGTGTTACCAGTAAAGTTTGTGGTTTAAAAGATGTTTAAACCTTATCTAGCAGCACCTGATATTTCGCTAGATAAGTGTAGGTATTAGAACCCTTAGTTTCGCAACGATGAACCTAGAAAATCAGAATAATCTTTCTCTTCTTGTTGGCCCCTATCATGGTCTAAGAAAACAAGGTCTAACAAGAAGACCACGTGACTTGACACAAGCCTACGTCATCTGCTGTTCATCCTTGTCGAATGCGTATAATTCGACAAGATGAACAGCAGATGTAGGGTTGCCATCTGCAAACTTAGAAATCCAGGATTTGAAATTGAAATACCAGGACATTTCGGTTTGAAAACAGGACCTATAATAATGCAGTACCTAATTGTTATATATAAAACAACTAATAGCAATCATATCAAATCATCATACTATTATTATAAAGAAGAAAGATTTGTATTTTTGTGTGTGTCTGTGTGTGTGTTGTTTGTAATGAATAAACTCAAAAACTACTGAACTAAATTTAACAATTATATCACTATTAAAAAGCTACATTCTCCCTGAGTAACATAGGCTACCTTTTACCGCGGGAAAGTGCCTCGTTCCCATGGGAAAATCTGTTAACGCGGGCGGAGCCGCGGCGGAAAGCTAGTGATATATATTTTTATTGATGTTTAACTTAAACTTTTTTATGGATAAATGATGTTTTTAATCATAAATATAAAATAATTACTACGTATCTAAGTAAGTCATGTAATAAGACAAATTCTTACGTCTTATCATTATTTTCATTGTATTTTTAACCCCAGCGAAATGTCCCTCAACATTTGTGGTTGAGTTAACAACGAAATTTAAAGCATAGATCCATAACAGGACTTTAAAAACCCAGGACGATGCTTATAAACTATCCAGGACAGCCCAGGACACCCCAGAAAGCAGGACATGTCCTGGGAAAACAGGACGGATGGCAACCCTAAGCAGATGACGTAGGCTTGTGTCAAGTTTGACAGTCCCATTGTTAGACCTTGGTTTTTTAGACCATGGATGGCTCGTATTATGGCCAAGGAGGTGCGGGTTCAACCCCCTGCCCAAGCTCAATGTTTTTGAATATCTCTTTGATAAAAAATCTTTCTCAATCCAAAATCTGTAATCCAATAAACTTAGCTTTCGCTCTTCCATGTTTGATTAAATTAAAATTATTATTTAAAGTGTGTTTAGAACTTACTACTACTTACCTGTACTATATCAAATTCAAATTCAATTCTTAAAAGAGAAACGGCATTAGAAAACAGAAACTCAATTATTATGATGAGTAGGTAGGTAAGTAAATACTTTATTTACAAAATAACGCGAAACTATTAAATGTAAAAAAGCTTTTCATATATACAGTCAGTTTGAAAAGTTTGAAAATAAGCTATTTTTTTTTTATTTGCGCACAAAAAGTTATTGTATAGATACTATCCGAGAGGTATTGCGTTATTTTGTTGACCCGTTGAATATTCTTATCGTTATGAAAATGTAATTATTTTATATTACCTAAGCACAAAACGATGATCAATGTTACGCTTTACATATTTTGGAAGTATTAAAAGAATGAGATCAAAATACTAGTGTTTGTTATTTTTAAACTTAGATGAATATAGGTACCTACCTACATATAATTATTATCGAGCCAAATGGTAAAACCTTTGGAGAGGTCATGTCTTGCAGTGGACGTATAGGTACATACCTACTTATGGTAGATAGAGGCATATCTACTTAAGTTGTAAGCATTATTTATAATAATCTTCAGGAAATTTCGAAGACTACAAGGTTTCACAGGGTAGTATACTAGGCCCTGTGGACTTAAATGTTAAATATTTAATATTAATATTGTTTAATATTACATTTGATCAGCAAACGACACACACTTAAGGTTTTTTTACGGTACTAATAATTCTTATTCTGATGACTAACTACAACTAGTCAGACAGACATCAAGCCAAGCGAAGAAACATTAGCTCAAGTGTACGAGAAAGAAGAAAGACAAACTGACCATTTCGCAGCGCGATTCTCTCCCCTCTCCAAAGTGTTCTTCACAGTTCACATGCTTTTGACGACTGTACGTACGGTCATGCGCAAGGTAAGCTGAACATGCGCCTCGCGATTCTCTTTTCTATTAAAAGTGACTTAAGGACGCACGGACGCTGCAAAGTCAAAAGTGTTCAACTTAGCGTGTTGTTTACGTATGCTGTAATTCGAAGATTCCGTACCTAGCAGGTACTTAAGTTCCATAATAATATACCTATTGTACCTATAAGCTGGTTTTAAGACTTTTATTTCTAAATGGTCGGGTCGAAGGTACACATCCTTTACACATCATACGAATTTTACAATCTGGGCGGTCCTCCTAATATATTGAAAGTCTCTGCATTTTTCTTACCGCGAAACCATCCGCGAAACAGAAAAAAGCGTATGTTAAAATTGCCATTTTAATATTTTCTAAGAAACTAGTAAGTAAAGAGCTGCAATGGGGTTAAAGTGTTTAAAATATATTGTTAATTGCTTTAATTGATTTTGCCTAAGTTTACTAATATTTTTTTAATAATAATCTCTGATAATAGTTGTCTTTCTAAAAGTTTGGTAATATTGCATTAAGCTTAAAATATGTCAACACTTGGACATGTTATAGCGATACGGCTGAAAGGACTTGGATCCAGGCCAGAAAAAAAAAATATAGCGGCCATATTTAAATGTCAGTTACAAGTTCAGCATTGCCAGAATTGCGCTAATTTATCCTAAATCATTAATAATTTTGAGTGTCATGCGATAAAAAAAAAAAACTGGGTATCCCTAATTCCACCAAAATCTATGATTATTTTCTTCATTTACACGATAATTTTGCGCCAAATCTATCAGTGTATAAAACACAATGTGATAGAGATAGCGATACTAGTTTATCTGCAGCAAGAAAGAGTACCGCTTATTAGTCGACGACTGACCGTTTAATATTTTATTGTATAATTTTTCAAACAGTTTTATCCACCTATTTAGCAACCCGTATTGTAATTTGTAACACTATTTACTATATATTTATAAAAAAGTAGTAATAAGATACGAAAATTTTATGATTGTAAGAAGCGATAAAAACACGATAATTTTGTCGTCAATTTGGGATAATTTTAATATGTGGATCTGGCAACACTGGTTTAGTCGCTCTGTCACTCTGTCAATGAGTCGTGGCTGCGGGTGCCAAGTGCAATTCTTTCATTCAGGCCTTCAGGAACAAAACCACCATGTCCGCAAGAATACAGGAATACCGGGAAACCCTTGAGCGCAGCTTAATGGATAAAAGCATGCCATGGACGAAATACTTCGACAAATTCGAGGCTCAAACCGGCCTAAACAGGGTGTACGCTTTCGTCGGTCAGTGCAATTTTTTCTAACCAGGTTTATTTTTATAACTAGCTTGACTAGATTTGACGTTTGTTTTTTGGTGCAGGTTTGGTGGCGTTCACCGGTTTATATTTAGTGTTTGGCTTCGGCGCTGGGCTGATATGCAACTTGATTGGATTCGTGTATCCGGCTTACATGAGTATGAAGGCGTTGGAATCGCCCCAGAAGGATGACGACACTAAATGGCTCACCTACTGGGTCGTTTACGCCTGTTTCTCCCTGCTGGAGTTCTTCTCTGACATCATTGTGGGATGGTTTCCGTTCTACTGGCTATTAAAGGTAACCTATAAATCTCTGTTTCTTACACTGTAAACTTATGAAGCCCTGGTACTGGGATCATAAATTGTAGGTCAGTTCAAACCTTACTGGGCAATACCTAAGTTTCATAAACAGTCAAAATCTCAGTTAATACAGGCTAGAACACATCAAACCAAATGGATTTTCTCATTGAATTGAAAATTATGGAATTATGTATGTTGAATAAGGGAGAGAGGTTCAGCTTGAATGGTCTTGGTGGTCAATGATCAATATGATTTTCCGAATTAAACTTCTTGAATAAACCTATTCTAAGTCTAGTGAATATTGATACATTATTTTAGCGACACAAGTGATATGCACAGGTCAGTTAAAACATATTTATACCTACTATTAATAATATCTAACAATCAAGTTGTTTAGTTGATTCTATCTATATCTTTCTCAGACTAAAGGGCTTCACACACAGAAGCTATAATGTATATTAATGTGCATTACATTCTTCGTTACATTATAGCTGCTGTGTGTTGTCTCCTGGTGATTTCTATGGAAAAATGTAATAAGTTGTATGGTGCTATAATGTAAAGATGTACATTATAGCTGCTGTGTGTGAACCCCTTAATATTTATGCATGATGTCAGATCTTATCTTTATTCAGATATAATTTAAGCAGTCCAATCATTGTTTTTAAATTGCCATAAAGATCTTCTGTTATCTAAATAGCTTTGTCAGTTATCACAAGTTATTACCTATGTCATTTACCTAGCTCTCAATTTACCTAGGGCTCAATTCTGGTTTAGCTGCTAAAATATCTAAATTTAAGTTGTTGGTCTCTTTCATTCATATGGGAATCGAACAGGATGGGTAATGAATGAATCAAATTTTGATTGAATGACATTTAAAATTTATAATGTTGTCAAATTCAGCTTAGTAAAATTTTAAGTGGCATGTTTTCACATGCCTGCTAAACTAGTGCAAACCACATGTATAATCAATGTTTTGATGTCTCTAAATTTAAGTTGATAATTGATTGTTCCTTTTTGTTCTTAAGAATGTGAAAGGGACATATGGTTTTTAAATTAAAGTTCAAGAGTAATACATAGAAACAGGTCCATTGTATAAGTTGCCATGTGGCTCCTGATTATACAGGAAAGGAACAAAATGCTTCTTAATACAAACTATTTATAATGACTATTTTGTATGGGAAAATTCCCTAAAATTATTCAGTATTTTTTCAGCCACCACTTACATCCTGTACTGTATACCACTGAAATAGTATACCATGTAATTCAACACCTTTTGTTACATTCAACTTCTTTTGTTAACCCTTTACCGCATGGAATTTTTGATTTCGCTCAAATTAATTTACATGGTTAAATATATTTTTTTGAACATAGGAAAAATTATAAAAAAAATAAAAACACCTGGAAAACCGAGAAAAGTCCCACTAACATCAATGTGCCATATTTGGTACAACATGCAGTAACGTAGCTTTTAGCCATATGGCACAACATGCAGTAAGGGTCATGCACCTGATCCTGGTAATCTTTGTCTGATAGATTTTCGTCATCGCTTTCGTCAGGAATAACATAAATTTTTCTTCCATGCGTCTTCATGTTGTCTAGCAAATAATAAATAATAAATAAGTCGGTCGGTAAGCAAATATACTATATAGATAACTTAAAATATCTGCCACCACATGTGATGATTATGCCTAGAAAACATATCAACTTTTAATATAGGATCGCCTAAAGATGTAGTAGTAATTTTTGAATAGCAAAAATTTTTGTTTATCTTACTGCACATTGTTCCAAATTTGACCAGACACAAAAAACTACATTACTGCATACTGTACCAAATTTGCCAAAGAAAAATTGACATAACTGCATGGTGTTCCAAATTTGGAACAATGTTTGAATGGATAAAAAACTGTCTTTTAGATGAGTATACTTTAGTTTTTTGCTCGTTTTAAGCAAAAGGAATGTTCTTCTACAAAAATTACCATAAATTAGATTTATCGCGCCATAAATTTCACAGAAAATAATTTTTTTCCGATCAGAAATCTCTAAAACGCTCTTTATCCCGAATTTTCAACTTTGGAATGAAAAATAAGCACTGTGAGAGTATGATGGGAAATATTTTTGCTATCATGAGTTCGGATACTCTATACTGTATAGAAATAATGAATGTCTAACAAGAAAGGTTGAGTGGATCCGAATATTTTAATCAGTAAGTGTCGTGTGCCAAATATGGGACTGTATGCGGTAAAGGGTTAATAAAATATGATGAGTATTTATCAACTGTAGCTATTGTTAGGTAACCTAGTTAGGTACTTTACAAACAATATGGAATGGTAAAGGAAACCTGAGAATCAAAATAAAACAAAAGACAGATTTCAGTCACATGCCTACAAGTATTTAATTAAGTGTTTTTTTTTTGAGCTAACGTTTTGTGGTTTTTACTTACCCTAAGGACTTTTATTCAAGCAATAAGAAATATAATTTTTTTTTATTTACCTACCCCTCTTTCGTCTTCGCCTACATAGTTGTGTTTAGATTTTCCACAAGTAAAAGCAGATTTTATAGTAATCACTCCACCTGAATATCATCATTACGAAATCTGAACTTTCGGTAGAATGTTTGTCTAAGAGGCCCAGAAGAGGTCTACCTAAAAAAATTATACACTCATGCGAAGCCAGGGTAAATATCATGCCGGTTTCACCCCCTCTAGCAACTCAAACTGATCATTTTCATTCTTATATCTATTGAATAGAATAAGGGATATAATTGCAAAGCCATGTTCAACTAACTAATCTTGACCTTGTGTAATAAATAATGAAAGATATTAATACTACAAGGAAAAAACTTTATGGTATTTTCATTTTTCTCATAAACTTATAAATAATTGTCAACTTTAAAGTATTTTTTCCATTATTATGATTGTAATACCCAGTTCAGAAACAGGGAAAAACAGTGCAGTTGGTTCTAATTAAACCTTATCAATCAGCAGTTGTGCTAATATAATGAATGTTCGTAATCAATATTTAGATTGTGATGAAATTGTTGGCATGGATTTAGAAGTTATATTTCATTCAATTCTTGATGACTATAGTAAAAGAAATGGGCGTAGCTATAGATCTTGTACTTTGACTACGATTTATTAAGTCGTCGTATCTGAAGTCTCTAAATTTAAGTGAACAATCACCTGTCCCTTTTCGATCTTAAGAACGTGAAAGGGAAATATTTAGATTGTGATGAAATTGTTGGCATGGATTTAGAAGTTATATTTCATTCAATTCTTGATTGACTATAGTAAAAGAAATGAGCGTAGCTATAGATCTTGTATCTTGACTACGATTTATTAAGTCGTCGTATTTGAAGTCTCTTAATTTAAGTGAACAATCACCTGTCCCTTTTCGATCTTAAGAACGTGAAAGGGACATAATGGTTTTTAAATTTAAATTAGAGCGTAATATGTAGAATCTGGCCAATTGTATAAAATTGTATTTGCTAGTTAACGATGCAAAGAAGTGACGATTCAATGAGATAATAGTAGAATGACGTCATTTGATCCGAGCGGTCAAGGTCTGCCCACTAGCGTATCAAAACAAGCAGGTAAATAGGTAATAATGGACTATTCTACCAAGTCCGTGGTCTTTTTCGGTTATATGGGAATCGAAAAGGACGGGAGATGAATATCACATTTTGTAAAAATTTAGGCCCTATCATTTTTTCACGGGTCTCTTACGCGATTAATTTCCCTTCAGGTAACGCCCGTACCCGCCGGCGGGGGCGCGGCCAGAACCAAAATCCAAATTGAAAATCAGAGACGGAGCCCCTCAGGCGTCGTCTCCTTCACGATGTTTTTCAATATCAACGCGCTAGGCCGTGGTCTGAGGCTCCCTTGATCCGCCCCTAGACGCGTTGGTATGACTTTTTTTTTAGGGGCAGTCTTCCGCTCCCCCGCAAGTCCGGTGAAGCTTTATTGGTCGTACCTTTTCGACACAAGCGTAGGTCAATAAAAAAAATAATTTTGTAGGTATGTTTGTCTTACAAATTACATTTTTGCCCGACGTAATAGGTGAAATGTTGGGTTGGGTGAACCAGAATAACCAGAATTTAGGTATCGGCTTTACTTTGTTACAGGTTACTTAATTTCATACAAATACTTTGGTGACTTTGTTTAAATGTCAGAGTTTTTTTTTATTGTTGTAAAATCGGTATTAACAGCTATTAGTTCCGCTTTGTGATTCATATTATTATGATTACATTGTGATAATTACTTTATGATTATTACTGTTTGTAATCCAATAAGTATAAATTCATTGTGTATCACTGTATTTGTGTACCCATAAGCTAACCTTTCAATTTATAAACTCAAAAACTACTGAACCGAATTCAAAAATTCTTTCACCATTAGAAACATAGGCTACCTTTTGCTGTAGGAAAATGCCTCATTCCCACGGGAAAAACTGTTAACGCGGGCGGAGCCGCGGCGGAAAGCTAGTATTTATATAATTAGGTATTCTACGCGCATATTGATTATTTATTTATTTATATTACAGTGTATCTTCGTGATATGGTGCTACATGCCAACGGAATACAACGGCTCACTGATCATATACCACCGCATCATCAGACCGTACTATCTGAAACACCACGGCCGCATTGACGAAGTTGCCAGCTCAGGTAAGATTTATTACATACAAAATTGGTTTTGTACGATTTTAAACCTTCACGGTCACATTATAACACTCAAGATACATTTAAAAAGATTATGGTCTTATACTCTTTGTTACAAAATTATAAAATATTTAAGACCTAATTTTCATATCGATAAGCAACCTTTGTGTGTTCCTTGGATGATTTCCGAGTCACGTTAGAAGTGATTGTTTTGTGCCTTATGTACTTTGCTCACCCCGCAAAAGAGCGTGTCTTTATGTATGTATGTTATTTAAAAAGTTTAATTACTAAATCAGTTCTTTTACAAAATTAGGTTTAATGGATCTAGGAATGTAATGCTTGAATATTATTATGTCAACTTCGGTTCAAGTATTAAGTATTTAAGACATTTTCTGATATTTTATTTATCTAGAGTAAACATTACAATACTTACAATATTCTTTATTGACACATAAAACACATAAATACAGAATGACAGAACAAAATGAAAGGGACAAATCGGCCTTATTCCTAAAGTAGCAATGTCTTCCAGGCAACCTGGGTTGGATATGAAAAAATACCTGTTTATTACTTTTTCTTAAGTAGTTTTTTTTCATTTTAGCTTCGAATTAAAATAGTAATGGGAATAAGCATGGAAAAAATCTAAAAATCTGAACTAATATTTAAAAAATATCCTAAAGTATAATAATAACAGTGAAAACAGTAACAAAATCGACTGCAAAATCACTGAGATATAATATTAATAAGTAAATCTATTTGTCTCTCTCTGCAAAACAACTTTTTCTATGAAAATAATATGGCGGACATGTGATGTGACGTCATCCCAGTCATCGGATCTCTCTTTCTAACTTATTCAAAGCAATATAATTCGTCAAATAGTTTGTATTTTTGAAAAATATTTTCATAATTGGTTATGAATTTTGATTTAAATTATTACTACTAATTTAAAAATACCTACATGCATATTCCCCATGAACTGTCCTTCAATATTGTTTATGTAACCTTGCATACAACTTAGAGTGATAGATACTATTATAACACCATGTCATGTTAATGACTGTAAATTATTATCAAGTTGACACAAAACTACCCACTGACTCACTAAATACGACACCCAGTAGGCACATTATAAAGTATGAAATTTCACATTATAGATATACTGAAAGGTATCGTGAAGGACGCGAACAAACACATCGACAAAACAATGAAAAATTTCGGCGCCGCTCTCAATGCGCTCGACGAAAAGATTGTTAAGAACGACTAGAGTATGTAAAGTCTCATAAGCGATCCGCCTGCCGCTTGCTTACTGTATGATTGTCGATTTTTTAACAACCAAGAGAAAGGTAACATGTGTAGGTCAAACAGCCTTGCCTATAGTACACCCTATAATAATAGTTCCTGTTTGTCCGGGGCACAAAGATAGATAAAACATTATATTGCATTGTTCCCACCAAAAGGAAATTTAAGTATTAAGGGGCCTACAGGTTCTAAGTGGCGCCTCCACCCTTTAAAAAATAATAATTACTATTAGACTGAGAGCTAGCGACCAAATTCATCATGTGGCTTCAGCTGTATTGAAACTCCGTTAGCTACTTCCCTGAACAACCTTTTCCTATAAATCTTCGTGCTGGCAGGCCGCGGGCGGGGGGTGCGGGTGTAGCGGGGTGGGAAAAAAAAAAGTGGGCTCAGCGACTTTAATTTTTTTTTCAAACAGTTGCTCTGTACTCTCTGTGCACCCAAAAAAAAATTTAAATCGATTGGATGGTGGGAAGGGGTAGCCAGCGTTAATTAAAAGTACCAAAATAATAATAATTTTCGTGTGGGCTCAGCTATATTGGCTTTTTTTCTGACGCGAGATTAATCAATATGTGAGACCCGAAAAAATTACGAATTTAACTATTTTAATTTTTTTTTTTTATCGAATTTTTTTGGGGCTTACATTTTGATTAATCTCGCGTCAGAAAAAAAGCCAATACAGCTGAGCCCACACGAAAATAATTATTATTTTGGTACTTTTAATGAACGCTGGCAACCCCTTCCCACCACCCGATCGATTTAAATTTTTTTTGGGTGCACAGGGTGTACAGAGCAACTGTTTGAAAAAAAAATTAAAGTCGCTGAGCCCACATTTTTTTTCTTTTGTTTCCCCACCCCACAACACCCGCACCCCCCGCCCGCGGCCTGCCAGCACGAAGATTATAGGAAAAGGATCTTCAGGGAAGTAGCCAACGGAGTCTCAATACAGCTGAAGCCACATGAAGAATTTGGTCGCTAGGTCTTAGTGTATATATTTGTTGGCCTTTTTAAATATTTTGACGTTGATAGTTAAAATTATTAGGTATATTTAGGTATATCACATTGTAATTTTATTATTTCCGAAGTCGTCCACTTTATTTAGGAATAAAACTAGGGGACATACAGGAACTTTTCACCTTTCCTAGCAAAGCTAACGTAACCCTGAGGTTGTGTGAATTGCCCAACTACATTCAGTTATCCTAGTTTCTTCTATGGATGTTAAAAAATTGCTTCTTCGGGGCTTTTTATGTTACTTTCGCACATAAGAGTATAGAATATCCTATCTAACAACACCATTTTATTTTGAAACACACTTGGGTAAAATTGTTATTTAAATAAAAATAATTTAAAGTATTACGACATTTGGTATTTGGTATAGGTACTTAATTTTCAATGTCACAAAACACTACCATATTATTATAATAAATAACAATTTCTACATCATTGCACTCATTCGCTTAAGATACCTCAATTTATGACACAAATAACACGAATAATAATTTACTCAATTTATGACACAAATAACACCAAATAATAATTATCATTTGAGAAACCTCGTTGTTGAAAATATTTGTATAACCCTTTACTTAAACAAACTTTGTTCGCAAAATATTTTTTATACCTTGTACCCTTTAAAGACAATAATATTTTTTTACATAAAGATGACAACATCAACAAAAAATTATCTGAAGCTCTATTTAATGGTAGATGTATACTAGTTTTCTTTAAATAATTTCCTTTCTTTTTTTCTTTTTATTCATAGTAATTTCTAAAATCGAAAAGCGCCTTGAAAAAGAAAAGGATACTGACAAAAACATGGTGAACAAAGTCAACGAAAAGATAGACGAATCTCTGTCGAAACTAGCCAAAAAGGACTAAATGCTTTGCTTTGTAAAGTACGTTTTTGTTTGTCGCTAGTACATGTAGATAAATTGATAACCATTAGAATCGTTTTGTACTATCATAGTTATTATATTGCAGTAGATTATACTTGTTAGACAATTTGCGGCTCCAAAGTTAGTCCATCTTTAACATCATGCGATCATCATACGATTCGGCGTATAGTAAGAAATTTTTTTTGTACTTAGATATTGTTACGGACGTGGGGTTCGGCATTTGTAAGAAAAGCCGAATGACTAGGTTCACGAATTTATTCGACGATAAACAGGTCGAACGAAGGTCCAATCACAGCTGTAGCCAAATCGCAGAGCCGCTCGTAGTCCGTAAATTACGCTAAGTTCGCAGGTGTCTTCAACTTGTCACTCCAATCACGTTGTAGCCAAATCGCAGGGTCACTCGTAGTCCGTAGGTATTACTCTAGTCGCAGGTTTCTTCCTCTGATCGCTTGTAGATCGCTTGTTGTGATCTCTTCGGTAGCTCAGAAATGAACTGGCGTTGGCCGTGGTTGGCCGTCGTCGTCTCGGGCATTTATATACCCCCACGAAACAATGGGTTGTTTACGAGATACTTAATTTCTGGAGTAGTCCTATTGTAATCGGTCAATTTCTAGAACATTTCCTTTGTAGTTGGACAATACTTGTCAACTTGTCAACAGAACAGGCTCGCGATGTCACCAAGTTCGAGTAAACAAGTGGCTTGCGTAGTGATTTTGTGCCTTATAGCGTTTTCATAAAGTCCATCTTCGTTTGCACCGCGATTCTTCCGATGACTTCCCCATTCTTTAGTTGTATAGATGTACTTATATTGAATTTGAGTAGCGTCCTCTAGAACTTTCTGGCAAGTTCGTGACAATATCTTTGTTTTCCGTCAGTGTCGGGTGTCGACTAATAGAAAGCTGCATGCCCTTCGGGGTAATGACGACCCCGCACCTCAGCTAGTTGACAGAAGTCTCCATAGTACAAAAAAAGACCTTACTCTTTGTTGTTAAATTTATACGAGTGAGTAGTTTGGGGCTCCAAAATTAGTACAGCCACATAAGGTTGTGATTCGATCAGAAAAATAATACCAAATACTTCTAGCCCCTATTACCTTATTATTCCTATATAACTCCTTCAGCAAATGAGAGGGTATAATCCTGAAGAGGCAACCATCTTAGTTTAACAGATATTTTACTTTGAACATTACTGATGATATCGATTACTCAAATGTAGGCGTCATGTATTTTCAATGACATTATGTTTCAAAACATTTTTCGTTTCTATCTTTTTTGATTTCTAGAAAAACTTCCTTGTATTTAACTTTCGAAATAGTGTTATTTTAATTTCATTAAATAAATTAGTTAGTTATTGTAAAGTATTGAAGTCAACAAATTAGTATAAAAAATTAGAAAGTCTGATTATTCCACATCTACAATTACACCTTTGTGTCATATTATAGCTATATCTAGTGCATTGTATGTTCTTAGCTCCTATCATCATATTCCACACTCATTCATGTAAACGAAACACTTTATTTTTAGGTAAAAAAGACTAGAAAAATCTAACACACCCACAGTCTCACACACATCATCCTCGGTAAGTTTGTGTGACAGTAGAATATAGATATTCACACAGCATGTTGTTTATTAGATTTGCAAACTTACTAGCTAACACTTACAGTTATTTTTTCTTTATTTTGCATGGGAGAGTTTCCAAAAGTTGCCGATGGACGCCCTAGATGTCGCTGCTAGAAATCGAGAAAAAAAAATACAATTTTCTAAAATAAATGGTTATAATTTAAGGCCTTATTATCATGTATGCATGATTTTCAGACTGAAATAAAAGTACGCAGTTTAATAAGTTTCTAGGAATAAAGTTGTTTAGAAATAAATTAAAACTCTCCCATTATTGGCTTTCGCAATGGTGTATTAACTAAGCTTAGTGTTACATTACTTACATTAAACGCTATGGTTTAGATATAAAGTTATTTACAATTTTTTGGCAATCTTTTTAGTGCTTAGAATTGGCGTAAAAAGCATGCCAATAATTTGGTTACTGGCAAGACAAAGCTTTGCAATACAAACGGTTTTAGTGTTATATTATCTGTAAGCAAACAGTTTTTAAAGGCTTTCTAATATTCTAGTGCATACTAAACATTATTACACAAACTTTCTAAATTAATAATTATAACCAACGTCATCTTTATTAGATGCTTTATTAATATATATAGCTCTTGTAGCGATATTCTTTTTTTTCTTTTTTTAATGCTTGTTTTAGATTTTTGTCAGTAAATTGTTAAAGTATAAGAAACAAGCATAGTTTTCTTAATTTCCCATAAGTTTGTAGGTTTTAAATCAAAACAGTAACAGAGCATTACTACTTAATCATTTTAAAATAATCATAATTAACTCTTCATTGTGGCCTAAAAATATTACTTTTGTGTATTTTAATATTATATTAAAATTGTATTTTTATTTTTCAGCTTCAAAAATAGTGAAAGAAGTTTTGGGAAAGAAAAATTAGATTGAAGACTTATAAATCATTGGTAGCGAAAAGTACAAATGCACCGCTACACATCTAGCTTTGCACCCCAATCACTGCTTCGAAAATTTATAAAAAAAAATCGATAAAAACTTAAAAAGACTACGGCGGATATTTTGTGGATGACAGGACTCCCAAAGGTACAAAAATGATATTTACAGAGCTAATTTAAAATATAAATTCAATTCAATCGTTTATTCAAAATAAAATCGCGCCAAATACAAGTCAACCTCAAAATGTCCGCCTGTTTCATATAAAAGTGTAATACGTAAGTAACGAACGATTATACAAGTTTGTCATGTTTACTATTATTGGAGAGTATGCCTAAATGCTTGATAGTGAAGGGCCAAATTACATCGGCCCCTTTATAAGGCAAAACCATAAAAATATATTGTATTTTGACTTTATATTTGAGGGTACCAAGTTCAAATTTTGGTGGCTGCAGGCAGACAAAGATTTAAATGAATGTGGCCAAAAAAGGAACTAACGCGATAGGTTTACGAAACCTCTTTTTTGACAGTCTTTCAAAGCAAGCAGCGCCCTTTTTCAATTTCATTTAGATCTTGGTCGGCCTGTACCTTATAAAGGTGTATTTTATTGCGTTGTACCGTTCACCCTTTAAGTTAAATCTACATTTAGGTATTTTCTTACACTTGCCACTTGTATGTATTCCTGAACTTCCACTTTGTATAAGTTAAGCAATTTTTTATAATCGTGTCTTCTTTTCTAGTATTTATTTTTACTTTAAAAATTCTAGTTGAATCTACTTATCTGCGTTTTACTTTTACAATAGATATGGGTTCGCCCATATTACTTGTATGTTAACTTACAAAACATTCTGGTATATTAGTGGAGACTGTTTTCGGTTAGGTATGGTTTTTCTTTATTGTATTATTTTTTTCTTCTATCTATATAAAGTTAAGTGAGATGGTTTATTGCTTCCCTACTCTTAAGATCTCTATTGTTGAAATTTTGCTTAATTTCTTATTATTGCTCAAGGATTGTTAGTTAGTTCCACGTTATATTGACTCATTGAAGGTTTTACTGACCAATTTGTACCGTGTTACAGAAGCCAGCACATCTGGTTGGACACTTATACTACGAAATTCAACCCTACTACTACGGTATACGGGCGCTCTTAAGGTCAAAATGTCCAACCGCATGTGCTGGCTACTGTACTATGCATTTTTAACGAACTTGAAATGTTACTATTGTAAAAAGAAAATGTTATTCTACATTTCATTATATAAAAAAATGCTATTACAAACTTTATTTGTCGACAAAACACACGCTCCCTCCAAACAATGTCAAAGCAACGGGACGACGAAGAGTAGCAAAAACATCGTTGTTTTACAAACTTGTATTTTAATAATACCACATTCACAATATTATTATATGGAAAGTAGTGTTGAATGGTCCCAAATTAGTTTGTAATCACATTTTTTTTTATTTGAATTGAAATGTCTACATTTGCCTTGACTTGAAATGCTTTCCCAGAGTGATAAAATGAGATGACAAAAAGACAAAACTATTCTACAGTTCTTGAAATATAACTGTCACGAAAGACAACTGGAGTAGCATTTAAATATTTTTATAATGAAAAAACTGCCTTCACTGCTCAGACGCTCTTAAATTTAAAAACCATATGTCCCTTTCACGTTCTTGAGAACAAAAAGGGACAGGTGATTGTCAACTTAAGTTTAGAGACGTCAAAAATCGATTTTACGCGTAGTTCGCACTAGTTCAGCAGGCATGCGAAAACATCCCAATTAAATTAAGCTGAATTTGACAGCTGCGCTGCTTATTTTAAATATCATTCATTCAAAATTAATTCATCTCCCATTCTTTTCGATATCCCTAAGAATGAAAGAGACCAACAACTTAAATTTAGAGATTTCGGCAGCCACGCCGGAAATGAGCCCACTTTATATGAAGTTTATAATGTTACCGTTGTTTCACGACACTTTGCTTGCAATTAAGTGTGCCTTCAAACCGCAGTTATAGCTGTTCGGTGTTGTAATTCTGGAATTGTTTGTCATTTTACGTAATAAAGAGGAATTCATTGTGTATTAAGTGTTGTTTTATTTCTGAACCAAAATAATTTATATAGAGCCTGACCAAAGAAATAAAAAACCTGCTCTGGGGTCGCCATGTGTATATTTTTATGTTTATGGCAACAATTTCCATTATAAAATTAGTTCCATTGAAATTCCGCAATATGGCGAGAGGTTTTTTTGTTTATGGCAATTTCGATTATAAAATTAGTTCGATTGAAACACTCATATGGCGAGGTTAATACATATTTTTCTGGTTGAGGTTTTACCGGAATAATAAATTTAATTAAACGAATTTTAACCCCTGCATTACTTTGAAACCAGTATGCACTTATTCACTTATACAGGGAGAGAGGGAAGCCCGACCACAGAAATAAGAAACCTCGCTATATTGCGGAATTTCAATGGAACTAATTTTATAAGGGAAATTGTTGCCATAGTCGTAAAAATATACGCATGGCGCCCCCAGAGCAGGTTTTTTATTTCTTTGGTCCTGGTTGCATCTAGCACCTGGGTGACAAGACAATAAAAATATTTACAATTAAATTATTAATCTATTTATTCAACTAAAATTATTTAAAACTATAATATTGCATTATAAAGCCTAAATTACGAGGGTGTATTTAACTTTGCTTCAGCAGCAGCCTTCTCCGCTTCCTGCTTTGCTAGAAGTTCCTTCTCCGACTGCCTATTTCTCCAAGCTGTCATGTAGGTGCGAGGGTGGATGGGGAAGAACCCTGACAACCCTGGAATTAAAATCAATAATAAGAAATCAACAATGAGGCAGACCTCGTAGACTTTGGCACAACAACAAAGATTGGTGTACGTACATGCTCTTGACTGGGACTCATGGCGTAACAGGTGGGAGGCCTTTGCCTAGCAGAGGGACACAAAATAGGCTATTAAAAAAAAAGAAATCTTGGAATAGAATTGCAAGACAAAGATCACAACAATTGGTCCTGTATAATTTTGTATTCCATTTTAACTAGAAGAAAGATAAAAATGGCATTGATTAATTTCTTACAATGTCTAATTCAGGATATCATCAAGTTCATGAGCAAGCAAACAGGGCTGTGACACGCAAATTGTGCTGTATCACACACATGACATATTGTTTAAGTTGTTCGCTGCTAATTATAAAACATAAAATTAACCAGCCCCTCTAACATACCCGGTCCACACGTAACAGACATAATTTTGTCATGCATATTCTCTTATCCTATTGGAGGATATTTCAATATGGCGGGTTTTTTTACAGTTAAATGTGCGACAAACTTTTGTCATAGCACTGCATGTTACGGGGTCAGATTTTGGTCGGAGACTTAACTTCATTTGACACAATACAGTATTAGATTACAACAATAAACAGTCTTTACAGTGCTTGAATGCAAGTTTGTACAACTTACCAAGTAATTCAGCTACAGGGGGACTGACATGAGCTCCTTTGCCCAGCCAGTACTTTATGCGTTCCAAATTTAAAGCCACTAGCTTCTCATTCCATACATTTGGCATCGGGTCGTACGAGCCCAGTTGCTCTATTACTGGCTGGCTGTTTAGCCTTTTCCTCTGAAAAAAAGAAAGAAATTTGAATAAAGAACATAGGTACGCAGTTGCGGAGAGTTGAATATTGATGCAGTGCAATAACATTTTATAAAAAACTTACATGAGTAACAGAGATGTGAAAAAAAGGCCTGTTAGTGCATCCATGACGGACTAGGCGAATCGATTTTGCGGCTTTTGCGAAGTATCTACCAGTGCCACTTGCAGGGGGAAGAGACATTTTACAATAAACTTAATTATAATAGAATTTTTCGTGAAAAATCACAACACAAGATAATAATAACCTCTTTACTTCACATTGATTTTGACAAGACAAGATTTTGACATTGACATTTATATTTTTCGTTCAGAAATATGTACCTATAGGAAAAAATTACGGTGACATTTATTTAGTTTAGCGTTTAGGTGCGTTTAGTTAGTTTTAGTTTCCCAGACTTTTGAATATTTGTAAATACTTGACACTGGCACAAAGAATAACTAGTGCCATAATCTCTTCTCTCTCTTTGTGTCTAATAATTTTAGAATGCAGGCACTATACTAAAGCCTGACCAAAGAAATAAAAAACCTGCTCCGGGGGCGCCACGTGTATGTTTTTACGACTATGGCAATAATTTCCCTTTTAAGGGGCTACCCGAGGCTAAGTGGCGCCGCCCTCTGTTAAAAATTAATTACTCGCGAAGTATATTTTTTTTCTAAAATCCGGACGGTCATTTTGAAGTTGGCGTGCTATAGGATATATAGGGGCCATAAACTGTATTTATTATAGTCCGCTGTAGTTACAGATAGAAAAGTTGCTAAAAACGGCCACTTTTGGCAAATTTTCTATCTGTAACTACAGCGGACTATAATAAATACAGTTTATGGCCCCTATATATCCTATAGCACGCCAACTTCAAAATGACCGTCCGGATTTTAGAAAAAAAATATACTTCGCGAGTAATTAATTTTTAACAGAGGGCGGCGCCACTTATCCTCGGGTAGCCCCTTAAGTAAAACTAGTTCCATTAAAATTCAGCAATATGACGAGGATTTTTAAATTTCTCAAAACAAATCAAAATATACCTACTTTATTGCACAAAATAAAAAGAACATGTACTATTTCTCTAGTCGGGCTTTACATTTTCTTATCCTTCAGCCCGGACGGAATAGGTAGGTCATAGGTGTACCAATTCACACTTTCTTTTATTTCTGACACTATGTTATTTAGCAAAAAATTATCGTTATGATGAAGCCTTTTTGGTATGATAAAACTACAGGGTTTTTTTTCTCCTGTAGCGGGTTCGATACCCGGTTCAACCATGTATACTTCATTGTTAAACAAATGTATGTGATGCAGTTTTTAGAATTAAAATAAAGTCTTCTTTCGGTAAAATGTTCTATCTACAATCTATAAGGTACTTTCTATCTATGTGGCATAGCCGTGGGACGCCGCCGCCCTGTAGAAGCCAAGCGGCTGAAAACTACAGTACTCTCACTATGAAATTCACCTCTACGAGTACCGCTCTCAAGATCAAAGTGGCCAATTGCATTTACTGGCTACTGTATTGCACATTAATTAGTTGCACAGAGTACAGTCAGCTGCGTGCGAAATACGGTTAGACGCTTAAAAGGTGCAAAGTTATTTCTGTAGCTGACTGTAGGACTATACTAGCTCTAGAGTCTAGAGTGTAAAAAAGTTATAAAAATGAAACAATATTTAAAAATAAAGTTACTAATTTTACAAATTACTGCAAATAATGCAATGTAATAAAAAAACTATATTATACCGCAATACTGTAATAAAAATTATTTAAAAGGGATTTCTGTTCAAATTTACTCTTTCCAAGTGGAAAAAGTCTCTTGAATCTTAAACGACGCAGGCATATCCGCGGGAATCACATCAAAATACGTAATAAATTACATATAAATACGAATTTTCGAAAAGTTGAGATTATGTCTAGCCAGCAAGTAACTTATACAGTCAATAGGTATACCGTATACCTCTCAATATTTCAAATTTAGATTTTTCCTCAACCTTTTATAACCAAGATTGTCTCTCCCAAATTAAATCGAAGTGCAAGAAAATAGGGCGTGAGTTAGTTCATAAAACGTCCACGCGTCGCCGCGGCGCTGCAGTCGCGCCGTAAACTACGTCGGCGACGCGTCGATCCCGACGTTTTCAGTTTTCATTCATCGCGAGTAGCAGTTACGTGAAGAAAGGGGAGAACGTAAAATCGATGAAATGATAATTAATTTTGCTATAATTTTGTTCTAAATAAAAAAAAGTTTATTCATTCAAAAGTTACTACGATATCTCTTAACCATTACACAATATGCTCAAGTTTACAATAACAATAACAAATTAATAAAAAATACTTAGATAGAAGTGTTAAATTATAAAAGGTTTTTCGTTTGGTGGCAGGCAAATATAACACATTAACCATTAGGTATAGTAAATATTTTATTTATTGCGACTTTCGACTGCAAACGATGTTGTAGGTACGAAGCGACTAAATGGGAATGAACTGTGCCACCAACAAAAAGTAGGGCTTATGCGAAAACCTCCCTTTCAAAGAAGTATTATTTCAGCAGATTTAATATTAAGTTTTCAGTCTTTGTTTTTTTTTTTTCAGTTTTTTTTTTTTTTTTTTTTTTCAGTGTATAAACAAACAACTATTTCTTTAGCTACAACTTTAAAACAAATAACACCCACTTTTCAATTTCAGTCACGGTACATAAAACAAAGTTATTGGTAACTACCCTCTTCCTGAAAACTATCGCTATTTTACCACATCACTACTACTCTTCCCGCTCCGCTCGTCTGACCGACATACCCGACCTTACAAAAGAGAGGAACGCAGATACACTTAGCTGGTTTGCCAGAGCGAGACAGAAGACATAAGTGGGTCATGGGATAAGAGCGTCTTGGAACGTTTTCAGAAAGCGCTGTAACGCTGAAGTATTTATTTGTGAAGCGGCTAAAAATTGTAGCTAAAAATAGAAGCTAAATCAGGACTAGTTTTAATTAGACGGTTAGCGTTCAGCGGAGTTTTCGCCTAATTAAAAATATAAGTAAATATGTACCACATTTAATATTATTTTTATCTCAGTTTATTAGTAGATTTTACTAAGTGTGATAAGATTATAAACACATTATAAAAGTATTCATTACAAAAAAAAAACAAATAAAAAGCATCCTATTTCTATTTCTGACTAATGAAATAAACTTTATTTAGGTATTAGGACGTATTAGTTCGAAGCCTTTATTTTGGCAAAATGTAGAGCTATGAAATTCCATCAATTTTTTAGAACTTTATTTTATCATTAATGTTTTCATATAATTCGTGAATGTTAATAAATT
>OX419606.1:8086742-8125791 GCA_948473455.1 Teleiodes luculella
CACAGATCGTGTCCTGCCGTATCTAAACGGGTCATCGTGGAATCTCATCCGAATACGACCAATTGCTTTTTATAGAGCAATTTGAATTTCGGGTCGTTTTGATCGCTGCCACCGCAGATTATGGTCGCTCGTAAAACTTTACAATACCTATCTAGCTTAACATCTGTGAGGTCTGTCGTTTCTTTAATTGATTTTTGAATATAAAAGATTTCTTTCTGCAATTTGAAAATTGAATTTGTGACCGGAAATAACTAAAATTATGATGTAAATAAAACTGTAGACGAAACGTTGACGACGGTCGAGTTAATGTTTTTTTTTCTATTGATCTATATTTCGAGGGTCGCCTGTGAAAACCCGATAAGTACCCCACTTTGGCAAAATGAGTTATTTATACTACCATAGAGTACTTTTCGAGCTCTTTCTAATGGTGTAGTCCAGTAATCGATATTTAAAGTGTAAGGCTTTAATCGTTATGTCAAAACCCAATATCTTATACCCTTTTTATGGACTTATGAGAAGAAGAATACTTTAAAGTGTGTTATACGTCAAAATTAATGAAATATTTTCTAGCAGAATCAACTATTACTTGTTATGGGCTTTTTGAAAATAGTATTTACAAAACAATAACATCCATTCATAGAGGCAAAACCCATTAAAATGAGTTATAAATACAAATATTGTATTTTTTTCACAAACAGTAGAGTTATGACTTGTTATTGGGTTTTAGCAAATATATTTACTTATCAACACCACTAATTTTATAAGATGCAAAACCAGGTAAATATTATTCTTGAGTTTCATAAATTCAGTTTTTTTAATATCCGTAACTGTCATGTTGACTAAAAATGATGAAATACGCTCCGTCCGTTGTTAATTCAAACTCAGAACCCTGAAAACCCATCCTGAGCTGCGAAAACGATTTGAAAGCCAAGCAAAAGGAGTAGGTGTGCACGATTACAATGATTGGTTCGTGAAAGCTGTCCGTACAACAGGATCCAAGTTTTTAAAGACCCGTCGTACAATTAATGAAAACAAAAATATTTCTTACTCTATCCTCAGGGTTATGGAAGATGGAGGATGGTTCTTTTGTCCCAGATAATGCTGACAGATCTTAATAAACGGATCGTATTAAGGAAGTAATTGAGCGTAACGAACTGTGATATGTGAGCTTGAGCTACAGGAAGAAATAAAGGTATTCTATGGACAGCTGTACACGACAACACGAACACCTGTCAGTATTCATACTGCAACTGACGCCAGAGGTGGGCTAATCCGACACTATACTGAAGACATCACGGATACGAGTTTAGAATCGCTCTCAAAGTTTTAAAACAACAAGACCTCGGGCGATGTCAGAAAAGCTGCTGAGCTTCTGAAGGCAGGTGGTATACCGGTTTTGGAAGTACTTCAGAAACTGTATAACTCTGTCATCTTTGAAGGTACAAAGCCGTAGGCATGACACAGATATGTAGTGGTCTTCTTTATTAAAAAGGGCGATAAACCCTTCTAAAGAATTATAGACCCATCTCACTTCCAAGTCATGTCTACAAATTGTTTCCGAGTGTACTCACGAATCGTCTCAGACGCAGGTTTGACAACTTCCAGCCTCAAGAACAAGCCGGTTTCCCAAAGGGCTACATTAAAATAAACCACTTTACACGCTGCAGAAGGTTATACAGAACACTGAAGAATAACCAGACATTATTCATGGCGTTCGTGGACTACAGAAGGCTTTCGGTTCAATGGAAATCTGAGCAGTGCTGGGATCTCTTCAGAGGTACCAAATTGACTACCGGTATATCGAGGTGTTTGTATGAGAATGCTTCCATACCTGTTTAACTCCAGGATCAGAACTTCAGACCAATGTAGCTGCAGCGGGGTGTGAGACAGGAAGAAGTTATTTCTCCAATTACTTTTCACCGCTAAATTCTCTATCTTAAAGCTTCTGCATTGGGAAGAGGCATTAATGTTGATACTATCAACATTGATGGTGGATACATATGTCACCTTGAGTTTGCCGACATATTATTCTCATGGCTAAGACCTTAGAAGACTTGGACACAATGCTCGATGAACTCAATAGTCTCCTGAAGATGAACATGGGGAAAACAAAAGTAATGTCGAACGCCCATGTACCTAAGTAGAAACTACTTACTACTAATAGTAGTTACCAATGACCACTCCAAAAAAGCATTCAGCTGGAAAGCGTTCGGAAAGCTGCCATCATGTTTTCAACCCAAATACTGCAGCTCAAGTCAAAGTTCTTTGAACAATGTGTGTTGCCATGCCAGTTATGACTTCGAAACAGATCCGAGACGTGGTCGTTAACAATGAGCCTCTTAAAAAGGTCCAAAGTTGCTCAGAGAGCAATGGAGAGGGCTGTGCTTGGAGGTTCCCTGCGCGATCGAGTTAGGAATGATTAAGATCCGCAGACAAACTAAAGTAACCGACATAGCCAAAAGAGCTGCTAAACTTAAGTGACAGTAGGCGAGACACATTGCAAGTAGAACCAATGGCTGTTGGAGCAGAAAGTTTCCTGAATGCCGAAAGGTGTAACGGGGGCAGGCCCTATAGGTCTCAGAATCACACCTAAAACCCGAAACGATAATTAAACCTACCTTCTTTTAATTTTAAGTTGCTTCAAGGACTGGAACCTTTATACTGTAGTCAGCTCTCAATAAGTGTCCCTAAAAGCTACATTTATAAGCTATGTGCGCGAAACAGATCATCCCGGAAGAACTTCACCGCTGGATTTAAAGCTTAAAAACGATAATAATTAAACTGCGCTGGATACTGATAATGACGATTACAATTATTTCTTTTTTTGATAATTTTAAGTAAGTAATGATGATGATGGAAGATGTTTTTCAAAGAAAAATATCAAGTATAAGTCCTAAAAACTGGTTTTGTTTCCGTTCTAAAACCCTTTAAGTATGCACCTTACTCAAAATAAACTTTTTTTATAGGAAAAGTAAATACAATTTGAAGTTGTAATTAATCAAACTTGATTTAAGAATATATTTTGCAATTTATTACTTACTTTTACTTTACTTTTTACAAGATTTAAGTATGGTAAATCGGCATCAAAACTTTAACTTCGATTATCTCAGAATCACATTTTGAGCACTTATCGGGTTTTACCAGGCACCCCTCGATTTATTAAAAGTTTTTATTCTTTAAATCTCTTTTTTGGAAATAATCGAGACTTTATTATTATTAAGAATATGGATAAGTATGATTTATTTAAGAGAATTTTGGCACAATGTTCAAGGGGACTATAATATTATAGTGCACTACCTAAGTATATAAAACTCTAAAAAAGCTTATCTTAGTGGGGATCAGAGAGGTTGGAAAGCCGGTGAGGTGGGGATAAGTTGCTCTATGGTAAATAAATGATATGCAATGCTATTTTGATTTACCAAGAGTAATCTAACCTCAGAAGCACGGCTTTCCCACTTCTCATTCGTCTAATTACAATACAATTAAATTATCTTATCAAATTAAATTATGCACACAAAAAAAAGTGTGCACCGGTCATATTGGTACAGTAAGCAACAAGTTTATTCCTAACAAATATTCCTGCTAGCTCAGATCCAATTGACACAACTTGGGTAATCCTGGTTAAGAGGTCAAATGGTTCATGGTTACGATAGTAATGGATAGTACCAACTTATCACATCCATCAGGTCAGGTAACTCAGACAAAGCCAGGGTAAAGGCCAGGGTGCTCCATGAATTTATTATGTTCATAATTAAATGGTTCTATCTATACGACTGTCTTTACGTGGAACAGTAAAAAAAAGTTAATGTGAAAGGCATTATCTATCTAAACTGGATCTATTCTATTATTTTCAAAATTCTTAACATTTCAAATAAAATCGCGTAGTTATTTATATTGCAAACATGGTCATTTTGATCGGACAGAAGTTACTTTAAGAACTATTTTCTTTTTAAAAAAAGTTGAAGGTTCTATTTCAAAAACTGAGCATGTACCTTTCAGTATTTCCTAATTCACTTACACTACAGATTATATAGATAATAGTACAAATATTCCATGTATTGTTTTAGCATTCTTTGTGCCGTAAAAAACGTCAATAAGCATGGACTTAGTAACATAGTTACATTATAGTGTAACTATGGTAATTCGTCCAAGTCAATAAGTAACTGGCCGGCTTCTATTTCAAATTCGAACGATTTTAAAACAAAAGAATTTGTGCAATGCAAACAACAGACTCCACTCCATCTAAAAAAATATTTCCTCCGATATTCAAATCTCGGGCAATGTTTTGGCTCGACTGATGCCATTAATTTAAAAGTTCTGGAGTGTTCCGGACATCTGGACATTCAATAAACAAACTTTATTATTAGTTACGTAACACTGTTAAGAGAATAGCTCTGCTATGCGATGAAACGCGTATGGATATTGGTTTTTAACGGTCCCGAGTTGCCTAGTTAGTAGTACGCCTGTCTTCGAAGCGTAGATATGCGGGTTTGAACTCCGCTCAGGGCAAACATTCGTGTGATGAGCACTTGTGATTGCCTTGAGTCTGTTGTATATATTTATCTATATAGGGTGTAAATGACAGCTTAGCGTATATTGAAACATTTCTAATAATGTCTATGGTTTTAGCAACTTTCCCAAAAAACTATTCTTCAAAACGTAAAAGATGCGAACCTGTGGAGTTTCTTCGGCGGATTCTTCTCTACAGCAGCGCACACATTGCGCGAACCTGCCAGTTCTGTTCAAACTAATATCGCATCGCCTCTTTAAATTTTTGAGAGGTCATTCTTCATTAAATTCATAAATAAATTAGTGCGAGACGAGCGCCAGCATTTGTTTGAGCAAAGCTTCTTAACTTAACTTCATTAGCTTTTGACGTCGAAAAGTGATTTGTAAAATCTTACTTCGAATAAAAACTTTTTGACTTTTTGACTTACAACATACAAACTGTCCAAAAGTACTATCATAGAAGCACGAGCACTTTTGTATAAGAGCGCTTTTTGCACGAGCGCAGATTTTCGTCATTGTTGGTTTTTTTGCCTTCATTCACTGAGTCAGCATGTCATTTTAGTATTTGCCTAGCTGCCTCGGTACACCTTGTATACACACAGAATCAGCTTTTTCTAATTTGTGCTTACATCGTACATAGAAATATCATAATATTTTCCATAAGGAGCGACCCAACGACCATGAAAACGTATAAGTATTCCATTTCCATTACTGGCATTCCACTTTCCTTGTGCATGCTTACGTCACTGCATATTTTTACATTCTTTGGCATACTTGGACATTCTTAGACATTCTTAAGCATACTCACTGGTATGCACATGCTATAGTAATAAAATTGGACTATTTTCTACACTACAAGGCTTTTTGCTTATTTTTTGTTAGGTCGATGACACATTAATGAAGTGTGATGAAAAATTGTAAACAAACCAGATAAAATGTGATGAAAATAAAATGTTTGAAAATAGAACACTATTGACATAGATCTGGCTTAAGAAGATTATCTTGGATTAGATTTACGTACAGTGTTATACCACATTACGTAATGTCATTATTTATGTTTGTATGTATGTTTGGTACTCTAACGAGGTGCTTTGCAATCTCATTTCCACCTCATTTTCCATTTCTTTCTCGTCTAAATTCAAACATTCAATTTTGGAATTCCTTCGTCATTCATATAGGTACGTCATCCTCGTCCGTTTTCCTTCAGTTCTTCCCTTGACTCCCGGTTGACGGCAGTGTTTCTTAATTATTTCTTTAATTATAAAATTCTATTACTTGTGTGTGTATGGTTGTGTTGAGTTTATACTTGATTTCAACCAGTTCGGCCCAATCAGTTCAGTGTTCTTCTTCTTCAATCTTCAACTTCAATCTTCAGCCGCTTCTGACGGCTCGCCATGTTGCTTAAAATTGATTTTACAACATGTCGGTGGAAAGGAAAGTCAACGACGCGACATCGAGTCGACGACGCGTGGTCCACTTTCAATTCAACTGCCTTGTCACGCCTTTTGTGGGCATCCACCGTCGCTCGTCCTGGAGAGCCGCAGGCGCGACAGTACTGAATCATGAAACAGTAGGCTTACTATGTAAAAAGCGACAAGCTCGAGAAGCTGTCAAACGCGACATAGTGACATTAGAGCCATAGTAGTTCTGTCAACATGTCGCGTTTGACAGCTTCTCGAGCCTGACGCTTCTTAAGTAGTAAGCCTACAGCTTCAAGTCCGGTGAAGCTTGATTATAATATTATGTGTTTTGAGGCGTGACGAGGCAATTGAAAGTGGCCCACGCGTCGTCGACCAGACCAGGGGGGATTCACTCTGAAGAATAGGTATGACCGGCCGAAATGCCGGCCGGGCCGGCAAAAGGCAGGGCTATATCAGTCCGCGAACACTCGCCGCGCGCGCGTGACGTGTCTTTATACGCCGCCGCCGCGCCGCCGCTCCGATCGATCGCTCAAATTATGACTTCAAAAAAATCTGTTTTTGGACGAAGCGACAGATGCTGCTGTGTATATGGGTGCAAAAATAGAAGAAAAAAGACTGGATCGGACGTGTAAATTTTTTTAAAAATCCGAAGATCAATGAAAGGTAATTTGTATTAGCCATTGTTATATTTTTCATTAAATAGTCCGCAATACCGCCTAGTAGGTGAACATTGAAAGTAAATACGTACATAATATAAGTAGGTAAGTATTTTAATGTAGGTTCATTAAAGAGCAAGCTAAGCTGAACTTTAGACTTTACGTCGCTCTTATGTCTGTTGAATAAGTGAGAGAATGTAACAGAACTAATTCCAGGTTATATATGTATTAATAGAACAAATACAGATATAACTATCCACACTATTCATTTTTGGATAGGTGATGGTCATCCGCTAGGTATAGACACGTAATCGCGGGCCGCGTGTTTACTTGACCGTAAAGAGAGGAATTATTATTAATACATTGAGCGAATGGTATTAATAAGGATGAAAGAATTCAGTTATTATTATTTGTTTATAAGTAGGAACATATTTATTACTGGTTTCGATGGCTATTATTCTTATTGTACAGTCAAGAGCACGCTAAGCTGACTATTCCGGACTTTGCATCGTTGTTGTTCTAATGTCCGCATCGAATGTCCGTAATTACGAAAAGAGACGCGATGCGCGTGTTCAGCTAGGCCTGCTATTGGCGGTACTAACAATAAACTATTTTTTTAATTACTGTTATTTATGAATTCCCTAAGAGGGGTTTGTCAAGATGAGATAACAAAACAAATAATAACTAGTACTACTATTTAGTATTCTGTGGTTGAACTAGTTGAAATTGTTGAGCTTAGTGTGCTCTTGATTGTACTACATTATGTCGTATTTTCACAAACTACAGTATCTACCGACGAGTAAATATAGCGTATGCAAACATTAAATAGTAGTAGCATTGGTTTATTTGAATTTGTTTTGTTCGAGCAAAAGGTAGGTACCTACCTTATAGGTTATTAAATCAGATGTTTTATTTTCTCAAAGACGACAGCCCTAAAGGTGTTTGTAGAGTGGCGCGATACGCGAGAGAAAGAGATGCAGCAACATCGTCTTTTCGACTAGCGCCGTGCGATCTAAATTGCACTTTATTGTAACGGAGGTAGGCTTGCTATTTATTTGAATTATGTCGCCTAGTGCATCTTCTGTAGGGACTACTATTTGGTATTCTGTGACCAGACGTCGTTGACTTTCCACTGATATGTTGTAAAATCACTATAAGCAACACGACATAAAGCTTACATTTCAAATTTCAATGCCATACTATGAGCTGAGTTGGTGTAATGTGCGATGACATTAAGACGCCATAGTACTTACACCCTGTATTTAACATAAGAACTTGAATGAACTGTATTTATATAAATGAATGAGTGAACGAACATCCTTCATTACCTACACTTGACGTTCAATATGTCTGGGTCGCACATATTACGCAACCACACGCCACATTTAACGTGACGCCCCTTAACTTATGACGTGAAAACGGGAGCGATAGTACGGCACTAGTGATGCCCTTCCCTGGAGTATTCCTACACTAAAAATTCTACTTTTCGTTCGCGGCTGGCAAAGACGAGTCAGTGTAATCGGTAGGGTCGGTCACCTGACCGAGGATCGGGATATTAGGTTAGGCTAGGTGAGGTTACCTGACCTGTCTAGGTAGACACGGAATTCCGGTCGATCACGTCAGCCAGCCTGAACGCCATGTTTAATTGGGAATATTGCTATGGCGCATCCACACATAGCCGCCGCCGGCAAGTTTACGGGTCCTGCGGCACGAGCGGCTTTGTTTGCAAGGCAGTCTGACAGCCGGCGGCAAACCCGGCGGCATGTGTGGATGCGCCATTACTTTGGAAACATTTCCGGGAATTATTGGAATTTTCCCGGTTACGTCACATCACTATACGGTGCGTATATTGGGATGCAGACAGAATAATGCGCTCATAAATTTACACTACGCTACAAACTGGACATGTGTAAACTAATTTTAGGTTACTACAACTAGTGACGGTGGCCTGGTGGCTAAGGCCGAGTGTCTTTCATTCCTGAGATGCGTGTTCAATCCTCGGCACGCACCAATGTGTTTTTGATTTTCGAATTCCTAATATCTACATTTATTCGTCAAGGAAAACGTCGTAAAGAAACCTGTGTACACCTGAGAAGTTGTTCAAAGGTTGTGTGTGAAGTTGACCATGCTGTTATCTATTGTAAGTAATAAATTTGTAGAAGTTGAAAGTCTGCAAATAGAAAAAAATGTATCATATTTATGACAATGTAGTTTTTTTTGTTTCTCTATATGTACGTGGTAATCTCCGAAAATCTTTGACCGATTGAAATGAAATTTTGATAGTGGTACTTTATATCCCTGGTACACATCTTAAATACTTTTTACCACGGGAAAATATCTCAATCCGACGGAAAACTGTGCGCGGAAAAGTCAAAAAACAACGCGGGCGGACAGCCTAGTGTCAAAATAATACCTAACAATTAGACGAGCGTTAGTAAAATGCCTAAGCATTCTGTAAAATGACGAGTTACATTTGCCGACGACGACATATAAACAACACTTCGCTCTTCTCGTATTTAATCCACCAGTTAAAAATCAATTGAATTGTAACACGTTTACCCGAACTTTTAGCTTAATTTAACCTCACGTGAATTAAGAAAGTTTTAAACTGGAGTAGGTAATCACGTAATTGCGAGTTTAAGTTTATGTAATCCACGAATGGAATTAACTCGTCTCAAAGAGTACCGGGGAAGTCCCACTCCGAGCCCACAGGAGTGGGGAAAAAACTTTGTCGTTCCCGAACTTGTTCGTAAGGCTTCCGTTGCCAAAAGTATGGTGTAAGTGAGTTAATTATTGTACAGAAGATTTCCTAGAATAATAAACTTTATGATGTTCTGATTATTTTGTTACTTACTTATATTATTGTCGAGTGCAGACGACTTTCGGAGAATTTTTTGTTGGAAACGAGGAAGTTTTTTTTTCTACTTACTTCGCTGGCTTAGTGACCCGAAGTGGATCTTGGCCTCTGATATCAAAGTGCGCCATTGTTTCCTGTCTTATGCAAAATCTGACCAGTCACACACCTCCAGTTCTTTAAGGACTTCGTTCGTCCTTTCAGCAGTATCTTGGCCGCCCCACTGGGCGACGCCCAGAGTGTTGGCTAAGGTACATTATCTTCGTTCGTGAGACGATTGACTACCGTCATTTCGTATTATGTCATTTGTGATTCCCTTACGTAAATTTATTACCTATTTTGTTTGTTTTAAATTTATTGACCCAAGCCAAACCTATGATAATACAGTAGAAATATTTACATTAAATTTGCCCTAAGGCTCAGGCTCAGGTTATATTTTCTGGAACAGAATGAAATTTTTTTTTATTTATATAAAACACCAAATGTGACTGTAATCAGGTTCAGCCTGCAAATGTCCAAACCAAATTGGGAAAAGTCTCACAAAGCGATATTAGTAAGGTTTGAATAATGCAAAAATAGTGTCTTTTATCAAAAAACTTTAATTTCATTCCACTCAAAAGCCTACCTTTTTATAACGTGCCAAATCTCTAGTATTTGGCGTCGTTCCAAAAGTGATCTTAAATCATTTGTAATTGTGTTCTATTTCCATATTTGGCTGCATGATACTTACTTTGTTTTAGAGGATGTCGAAAATAGGTGTTGGTTGAGTTTCACAATATAGTAATTTTAATGTTTATCTTTACAAATTGTAACAATAATCTACGTCACGATTTCAACCGTATTATGACTTTTTCGAGAAATATTTTCCCAGTAAAGAATAACAGCTTTTCCTATTTTCAAATTATGATAATAATATCATGCTACAATTTTTGCTTGCAATTTGAGGATCCGTTAAAGCGCGGAAGCGTAATACAGACAAATATTAATTAATTTAGCATCTTTATATTACGGTTTAGGATAAATAAATTTAGTAAATACTAAAATGAGCATAACACAATATGTTCTTGCCTACTGTATATTCCGAACTTTTTTACAAAATATTATTCTTATAATTCTGAAGTGAGACATGATTAATCCGTATACCTATAGTAAACCGATATAAAATGATCACACCACATCCTACTGAAAAAATAAATCTCAGATTTTCCATTGTTGTAATTAAAAAAACTTTTTAAAGCTTCCACTGTTGTTCACAAAAAAGACACGAGCCGTAAATCCGTTTCTTCGCAAAATGTCCCTTTCGCAAAATGTCCTTTTCGCAAAACGTCCCTTTCGCAAAACGTCCTTTCGCAAAATGACCCTTTCGCAAAATGTCCCTTTCCAAATGTTTAAAGTCGGTAAATAAAGGTTTTTAACCAAGCCATTGTTATTCAAACACACCATCATTAGCTCACAGTATTTGTATTTCTCCGAGACCTGTAGCACACTGCACAATGCGCTCTGCAATGCGGGTGTGGCTCAAGGAACCGGTAATGAGAGCTTCCTGCCAACCCCTCTAGGTTAGTGAACGTGAAGTATAGGGTAATAACAAGGAATTAAATATATTTATGTGGAAAGTATGTACAATCCACCCTTATCTACCTTGACGAAATGGTTTCATTATGTGTTACTTCAAAATGGTTTTGTTTATTACGTCTTACTTTAAATATAAACCGTGCAACTTTGATTTTAACTTTCCCATGCAACCATGGTCTAAAAAACAAGGTCTTCTACTCGGACTGTCAAACTTGACACAAGACTACGTCATCATGCTGTATATCCTTGTCGAATGCGTATTATTCGACAAGGATGAACAGCAGATGACGTAGGCTTGTGTCAAGTCACGTGGTCGGAGTGTTAGACCTTGTTTTTTAGACCATGTATGCAATTCAATTTCAACAAGCCACCATCACTGCTTTGGCAGTTGGCCATGACTGCTTCGGAAACTTAAACACCTGTTGGTTATGCTAATCAGTTTAATTTCGCTGGACTTGATTGACAAAATACTTTAAAGTTTCAATGGTAGTGAGTCTCGCAAGTTGTATTCTTTTAAACTTTAGTCGTGATTTTTTTCATTCATATGGGAATCGAAAAGGACGGGAGATGAATGAACCTAATTTTGAATGAAGGTATCCATACGAATATTTTAAATGCGAAAGTGGGTTTTTTTGTTTGTTTGTCCTTCCTTCACGCCGATCCAACGGTTCCAGAGATTAGCGTGTACAACCAGACAGACAGACAGACAGACGGTGTTTTTTTTTTTCAAAACTTGTATTTTTGTGTTCAGCTGCACTCCCTTTATCACCTACAATCAGTTTTTTGAAAAACAAATCAATTTACAGACACGCCGATTCTTCAGTTTTATTATAGTACTAGCGACCCGCCCCGGCTCCGCACGGGAAAATGGTTATTGTGGGTTATTCTTAAGTAGACATGCGCAAAACAGTACGTTTTAATGCCATATCACATTACTCATTACCTTTGAAAAGGTGATATCACCCCGTACCATTACACATCACCCGAAATGTTGAATGAAATTTGTTACTTAGTACGAAGAAATGCTCTGTAGTACTCCGTATCCTCAGCACATATTACTTTAATATAACATTACCTGCGCGCAACAGCATTACTCGAGTTAGATAGTACACAAAAAAGTGTTTTTGTTTTTATTTTTTACTAACTGACCCGAAAGAAGTTGATTTTCTTCCATAATAGCTAATGTGTGATGTGTACGTGTACTGGTTACAATACTCGCGTAATGTGTGATATCACATTACTTTTTAGGGTGATATTACTTTTGTGATATTACACGCATTACCTACACAACTCTATTCTTAAGTATATTATGCATGTATTATACATATAAACCTTCCTCTTGAATCCTTCTGTCTATTAAAAAAAACTGCATCAAAATCCGTTGCATAGTTTCAAAGATTTAAGCGTAGAAAGGGAGGGACATAGGGACAGAGAAAGCGACTTTGTTTTATAATATGTAGTGATAGTATAGATAGATAGAAGATATATTTAAGCTTAAAGCTCAATATGGCTTTTGAAAGCTTCTTTTAAAGGGAAGCGCAAATTTCTCGTTAAGAACCACGTAAAATAACCATAGGTACTCTTTTCATATACTCCTAATGTCTCTGTTGTTTCATGCATGTTGGCAATCGTAAAACGACAATTTGTTGGCACCAGACCATTAAGTTTTGCATTTTATAGCGACAAAGTAATCAGGCGAGCTAGCTGTTTGTTGCTAAGCTTAATCCTACTCTACACAATCGTTCTAAGTAAACATTCGCTGAGGTAAACTGCACACACCTGCGGAGAAATTCAAAGGTTGTGTGTGAAGTTGATCAACCCGCACTGGGCCAGCGTTGTTGATAAAAACCTATTTACCCTGATTCGGGGTAGGGTCGAGCCCCTCGGTGGGGACATAGTAACCAATCTACTATTTAAAAACAGTCAATTCGCGACTGGCAATCAGTATAATTAAAGAGATATCATTTTATTTTAATCACATTATATTTATCAGGTTCCAGATACTCGTAGAATGATTGCTTCAAATGGAACAGAAATGTGCCCAAGCACCACGCTACTGCAAAGAAAATATGACAGTAATAAAGAGAAAGAATAAGGTTACAATTAGAAGATTATAGTCTTGAGTATTTGATGAGTAATTCGAGACTCTAAATCTATTTATCATCATTCTAATAAATTGTCACGTGTTTCGCCATTTTTTGTTAAATCACTCCCAAAGGTTGTAAAAAGGGCTGAAATGGCTCATCAACGCATAGCCCAAACCGCTGAACCTAGAAAGCTAAAAATTGGTAAGAACGGCAAGAGATAAGAAGCGGTTTTTCGAAAATCGTCACCCAAAGGAAGAAATGGGGATTGAAAGTTTGTATGAAGAAAAAAAACAATAACCATCGCATAAGTTTTGTTAGATCTGAAAAACAATAAATTAATTAAAAAACAGGAAAAGCACTATAGTTTGTTAGGACTGAGTGGTCTAGTCTTAATATGATGAAGTGCCTTGTTGACTTTTGGAGAACGGCGGACCCACAGGCATAGCTGTATGGTTTTATTGTGTAGAAACTCCAGGTTTTGGCAGCAAGCCAGTGAGTTTGTCAGTCCAGCACCTGTTGGCTTCGGCTATACTAATTTGTACTGGAGTTTGTAATCATTGAAAGCTGTGTTAACTGGTGATTGCAAGTAGATTACATATTACACGGATTCTAGAGTTAGTATTAGACTTGATGTTGAATCAGGAATGATGAGATACGCAGCCAAAGACCTACGCTTGTGTCTAAAAGTTACGATGTGACCAATCAAGCTTCATCAGTTAGTGAAACCTACGGCCACTGGGATATAAAAGGTTTTTGAATGACACCGTAAGGCGGAACGGAGGCAGGTCTCCTCATGGACCGACGATCTGGTGAGGGTCTTGGTTTGCCGCTGGATGCGGGCAGCGCAGGACCCATCGTTGTGGAGATCTTTGGGGGAGAACCTTTCTCCATTAGTGGATATCTGCAGGCTAGTGACAGTTGATATTTCTTGTAGTTTCATCGTCACTTTCTGTCTGTTAAGATGGCGGTCAAACTCAAAGCATTATACAACTAGCTTTCCGCCGCGGCTCCCCCCGCGTTACCAGTTTTTCCCGTGGGAATGAGGCATTTTCCCGCTGTAAAAGGTAGCCGATGTTACTCAAGGTGAATGTAGCTTTCTAATGGTGAAAGAATTTTCAGTAGTTTTTGAGTTTATTAATTATATATTCATTACAAACATACACACACACAAAAATTCAAATCTTTCCTCTTTATAATAATAAGGTAAACATTAGAAAGACACATACGAAAAAAACCACATGCGTAAACCGTAACCTTAACAAAAAGCAACGCGACCAAAATATCAAGTAGCAAAAATCGTAAAAACAGAAAAATAAAAAGCTCTCAATAAACCAGCTCATAACACGACGACGTTCGAATGTTTCCGGACCATTGGTTGCGCTATTCATGGGAATACAAGCAAGGGTGAACTAACGCGAGCAATGGAACGGAAACAATGTCTTTACGTTCACCAGTTTGTTGCTAATGTAGACTGATTGAATTCTAAATAGAGGTATTGATATTGTACGGGTAATCATGCGTATAATTTCGAATTTATCATCCTTGAGTTATTAAAGGTATATTGATTGTACAGCCAATAAAATTAATTGCTGTTAATTTAATGTTGGAAACAAAATTTATTGCGGGTATTTTTTATATTTAGTTCTCAGTTTAAAGATATTTTATTCAGGATAAATATTATCCTAAATAAAATATCATTACGTATGCTATATATCAAAGAAAATACATTATTGGTACAAACACTTAATTACACTGACTTAGTACTGCTTCACAAAGTTATTCTGGCCTGTAAATGTCTCATCAATATGTGCGTGCGAGTACTCTACTCAGGTGCGAGAGCAGACGACCCACGCCGATTTTTATACTTTGTGCCGCTAGTCACAAAAGTTTATGAGAAAAAAAGTTTCTGGCCACAAATAAAATAAAAACTCCCATCAGTTCTTTAACCAAATTTAATCGCCAAAGAGTACTAAAATTTAACAAGGCGCTTATCACTCTGTGGTCAAGTGCGCTCCACTAGTTTTATCAACGGCGTGTGCCCGTGCCCTTATCTTGTCGAGGCCAGCTGTATAAAGTGTAGACAAGTTTAATGTAGTCGGTACACCCGCTGGGATAGATAAAGGACGTTCATTTGCAAGTTAGAGTCACGCAATTTTTTTTGTTGGAATGTGAACGGCCATAGAGTTTGGCAAATGAAAGTAGACAATCGATGAAATTGGAAAACATTATACTGGCAACAAAGTTACATAGAAAAAATAAATCAAATTATGATGCCATGATGATTTTTCTCAAATTTGCCGCGTTTTTTCGTTGTCTACTTTCATTTGCCAAAATCTATCTATAAATTACTACGACACCTTCATGTAAAGCATGGTCTAAGAAAACAAGGTCTAACCGTTAGACCACGTGACTGACACAAGCCTACGTCATTTTTCTCTGTTCATCCTTATCTATTACACGCATTCGACGAGGATGAATAGGCAAAATGACGTAGAAATGACGTAAGCTCGTGTCAGTCACGTGGTCTAATTTTCTTAGACCATGATGTAAAGTAAAGGTACGGCAATAATAGTCAATATAGTCAACATCACACAAGCGTTATGATTTTAAAGCGCTTTTCAAACAATTATGTATTATGTAATTTTCTTGTGTACAATAAAAAGAAAACTATTACATGCATATTAAAAAGAATAAGATTAAAAAATATTTACTTATTTCTAAAATTAAAAACTTTCTGTAATTCATTTTTGATGAAAAGAGAAATGTGAAAAGAACAATCACAGCAGAGTGAAAAAAAATGGCGACGATAGCGAGCGGTCGGAGCTAACTATCGTTTAATTCGCTTCAACTCTGCCCGGGCCATTTTATTGTCCCCTAATGGAGTTTTATGGTACAATTCACGAGCGACGAAACTCGGAGCAACGTCACTAGATTAAAATTTAGACAAGAGAGAGTAGGTACATTTACCGAATTCCTAATCAAGTCAGAAGTCAAATACATGAATTTAGTAAACATAGTAAGTTAATGATTACATAGTACGTTGACATAATTAATATACTTACAAGATATACAAATTAAGCGGTGAGACACAATAAATAATTGGATCAAAAGTTTAAATTTGAACTGAATATGATCCAATTAAGAGAACTTTCCGCTAGTTTTATCAAACCATATTTTTGTGGCTAAATATTGCAACTTTATCTTCAGTAATTGGCCTTACTTCATGGTGTAACATTATGTTTTTTTGCAAACAAGGGAGCGTTTTTCAGAACACGTTTCGTTACAGTGGTGGCCTTTAATGATGGTGACGTCATGGTTTGATAGAAAACAAGCAAGAACCAATTTCGGCGCTGCCATGCCACTATGCCCTCCGTGGTGTAGTTGGTAAGCACATTGGCTGCGTATAGGCCGAAGGTCGTGGGTTTAAGTCCCGCCGGAAGGTTTATGTTTTTGGTTGTTTTCTATGAATCTGAAAAATATTTAACTTTGTTAGTCCTCATTATTTGTACCACACTCTCAGTAAGAGCTTACGAACTTATCCACAAGCACTCACGCTGAAGTCGGCTTAATTGAATAGCCATCATTCTATTCGCAGTGTCCTCCGCTCGTATCCTCGCCTCAAGTGTACCTATAATACCCATCTAAGTAAATCCTAATAAAGACTTAGAGGAAATTCTGAATAAATAGAAATAGATTCAATTTAAAGTACTAATATTGAATTTCTAATACGGATAATCAAATAACGAAACAGTGAAAAATTATTCCTCTCTCATAGTTAATTATGAAATTATAATTACGAAAACGGACCAAACGGCGCGCTTAGCTAAGGACATTGTATAATAAGATTAAATTTCACCAGTTTAACCTAAAAGGTTTTGCTTACATAAAAATGCTTAAGCCCTTTCACTACTATCTGGGAAAACTGAAACCTTGAAATAAGTATGCCTGTATGTTTTTTGTTAAAAATGTTGATTGATGATACCACTTATTATACAAAATTACAAAAAGACTCAAATAGACTAGCAAGACCTAAGCTTGTATCTTGGATCGCATTTAATCGACTTCACAAATTCAAATTCACGAAAAATTCTAGAAAAGGTGCAGGCAATACCAAATACTATTATTTATTCTGTGGCAATACAAGAGTTTTGCTGATATAGTGACACAACAGTCGCAGTTGTCGCACACATGTTGACACTTTCTCAAGCCTCTTGAATTTCTGTTGAGTTGATCAAAAAGTGTGATGAAATAAAAAAATACCCAAACATATGCATAACATTATAATAATTTATTATTTCAGAAATGCATGTTATTTTTCGGGCAAAAATAAGGTATAGGTATCTTAAAACATACCTATTTAAAATGATCGCGTGTAAGACCCGTAAAATTCGAAGTTATTTACAGATGATTTATCTCACGGTGCAGGCGAGCCATACTTGTGTGTGTGTTGTGTATGCACATTGTGTTTGTGTGCGTAGCGCTCAGTTTAGTAGTATGCACACAAGAGCGCGTGACTTTACGCACACAACTACAAGTAAGGCTCACCTGCACATGTGAGATAAAATAAATGTTTTTATTTTAATATTTATTTGTTTCTTTAATATATTTTATAAAAAATACAACGAAGAAGAGGGCACACCATATACTGCTTATTTCTAAGGAAATATCTTACAGTAGACCTAGGAAGGAAGAGAAAAGTAAACATAAAAAGCGAAACAGATGTGCACAATAATATTTCTTACGGAATAAAATAACAAACAATGTATTATTGAAATATTCTCTATTGAAATTCGCTACCTCCAATAACTTGTCCCGAACAGTAAGCTCTCTACAAGAGCACATCTGCAGTGCTTAATTGCTTGCTCAATTTGAAGCCCTCCCGTGACCCTTTGCTCCTCTGTTTGCACCTGTGGGTGTACCTTTATTTAACTGCGGTCGTTATCAAGTTACTTCAAAACGGTAACCTCGTTTTTCTAAAAAGGAAAACAGTATAAAGGGGAGTAATGCTTTTCGTTTATAAATTACTTTCTCAACAGATAACTTATTTCTGTTTCGTGTGGTTTCGCTTCGATTTAAATTGAATTGGTATTTTGGAACATTAACTATGTAACTCCTCAGCTTACCGAAGAAAATAGGTACATAAAAGACCTGTCAGTCCTGTCACTAGGTAGTACTTAGCGAGAATGAAGGAATAAAAATACAGTGTGTATAATTCGTATGTACATCAAAAAGATTACAAAAAGTACCTTTCTGTTGATGTTTAACATACCTTTAACATAACGCTTTGATCTCGAATTTTAATGAAATTTACAGCTTTTAATACCCAACGTTGATTGATACAATACAATGCGTGTTATATTTAAAATCTAGGATATTTTATCAGCACGGATGTATAATATTTTTGTATTTATTTTTTGAGTTTTTACTGTAGCTATTGGAATTTTCAATTAGTTGTCAAAGTAGCTAATCAGACAACTAGTTTTTCGAGGAATTTCGCTCTATTCTAAACAGAATAACACCGTGCCATCTATCTGATATGATCCAATGTGAACATAGCATTTTTTAAACTCTTCATATTACTTTTTCTCTTCTTTTAACCAATTCTATTATTTATATAAAATGTCTACGCTTTTTCACATACAAATTACTCATTAAAAAAAAAAACAGAAATACAATTTAGTAAAGTAATGAAAAATAAAACCAAAACACAGATGTCTAATTTCCCTTAGCTTTAAGACAATTCTTCAACAGCTGTTTCAAAACAAACCTTGCGTCGTGACTCATCGCATCAACACAGAAATAACGCGCTCGTAAAAATAACCGTACGTTTAATATCTCAATGGATTTATAGGCCGCGTAATGGCAGTTTGATTGGTGATAACATTTACCGCCGGCTCCGGGACTATGACGGGTAATTTCTGTTCGAAAGTCATGTAACTCCTGCCCTATCATAATTCTACGTCGTCATCAATGTATGTTAAATATTAGCTACACTACTCGTAGTAGCAAGCAGCGCAGTAATACTTTTCTTCTTTTCGTCGTTCTCAGTTTTCGTCGCCTGCCTTCTGTGCATTGATGAATTTGTTTTTTTATGTATTTAGGGGGTTTTTATAGTAGGTACTGGCCAGTAATATAAAACACAATTTTGTTTGTCCTGTAATAAGAGAAGTAAATTTTCAGAAAGGCCGAATTACTCGAGAGATGATTGAATATAAGCGTTTGGTTGGAATTTTTGTTCTATTAATCTACACATTTGTCAGATTTTCGTGCTTCTCAAAAAAATTCACATACTAGTGCTTCCTAATGTTTCAAAGTCAAAGTCAAAAAAATTTTTATTCGAAGTAAGATTTTACAAAACACTTTTCGACGTCGAGGCGAGTTCACTATTTGGCTGTCTTCTGTGGAGAAGAACTCACCGGAAGAAACTCCACAGGCGTTGCATCTTTTAAAAATATTTTAACAAAATTATGAATTATTATTTCATACAATTTTATTTAAATATACAATGAGGAAGGCAACCAGTCAAAGTAGAAAAACTAAACTATATGACCAATAAATCTATCACAAGCACAACAACCGGCAATCGACTAGAGCAGACCAGTAGCACCCCCCAAGTAGCACCACGTTTACGGGTTTGACGTATATTTTATGTATTGATCGGATGTAATTAATATTTACTATAAACTAGATGAAAATGGTACATATTTCCTTCACAGATAAGTCACTCGTCATATTGTCTCCCGTCCTTATCTTACATAGCGCAACTTTATAAATGTAGGCTACTGTGTCTTGTGTAAATAAGTGGAATCCAATAGCACTTCTTATATTGCAACTTGAGAAGAGAGTGAGTCCAAGCGTGGAATGCACTCAACCTTGATTGCATTCGCTGCAATCGACCGGAACTGTAGAGTTAACTAGCTTCACGGCGCGGCTCCGCCCACTTTATCAGTTTTTCCCGTGGGAATGAGGCATTTTCCTGCGGTAAAAAGTAGCCTATGTTACTTAGGGTGAATGTAGCTTACTAATGGTAAAAGAATTTTTGAAATCGGTTTAGTATTTGAGTTTATTCATTACAAACATACACACACACACACACACAAATACAAATCTTTCCTCTTTATAGTACCTAAGTCGCGATTAGACTATACAATTTTTAGCCACCTACTAAACGATTGGCGTTCTACAAATTGGAGTAAGGCTATTCTGTTCACACTGGCCTAAGTAGGCTGCCGATTATTAGCTTAATACATTAGAATAACACATAGGCTGAAAGCTAGTGTAAAATCAATGGTCTCTTAATAATGTCATTATGTTTACAAGACAATGGGCTCAATTTCAAATTTTCATTAAAAAACATTCAGTAATTTTTGCGTGAAAGACTAACAAATATCCATACACCTTCACAAACGTTCGCGTTTTTAATAGTAAAATTATCGTTAAGATAATAAAAGGACACAGAAATAACAGTTCTTAAGCAACACTGTTTAGATTTGCCAGAAATTAAAAAGTTTATTACTAACAGTCGTCATAATTAAAAGTGTATAATTTATTTTAAATCTTACATAAAATAACCGTGAAGCGTACCTATATTGCAGCATGATGTTATGAATTTCTTAATCAAATTTTCCGTACAATTTTGCCAAGGTCTTACATTTTATATAAATAACTAAATATTTAGTTAGGTATTCCTATGTCGTCGGTACAGCTCACACACTCAAACTAGATAAAGTCCGTGAGTAAAGGTTGCCTGGTAGAAATTAATACCTTTGCTATAAGGCCGCCAGTTGAATCTTCTGTTTTTCTGTATCGTGTGTCTTCCTGTATTGGGTTTTATTAAAGTACTAGCTGTCTGCCCGCGGCTACGCTCGCGATGTTTTCCGACTTTTCCGTAGTATTTTTTAACTAACCCACGGGAACTTTAATTTTCCGCAATTAAAAGTATCCGAGATGTCGACCAGGGACGTAAAGAACCACAATGAAAAATTTCATTCAAATCGGTCCAGTATTTTCAGAGATGCTGGTGGATTAGCCCGTACAAACAGACAAACCGACGAAACAAAAAAAATTGTCTGGATATGTTCTTTTTCACTTCTTACATCCTCCGATACATTTACTACAGTTTTATTATATAGATATTGTATTGTATACTATGTACGTGTATTGTAGGTAGGTACCAAACAAAGTAATCCCCTGAGAGAAAGAATTTAAATTTCCTATATGATTCATGTACAGTAGCAAGCATATGAATGGACATATTGACATTGAGAGCGCCCGTATTCCGTAGCGGTAGGGGTGAATTTGGTAATGCGAATGTCCAACCGCATGTGCTGGCTCCTGTACGAGTTTGTATTGATTTTCGTTTTCCATGAATCATTCACTTTTGTAATAGTATTTCTTTCTTATTTAACTTTACAATATACTAATTTATATTACACAAAAAGTCCATACCTTACCTGCTAACAGCTTGGGAATTTTGCATTTAGATTAGTTTTAGAATTTTAGACATACTCGTTTTAGACGCGCGTCGAAAGGATTAATTATTATTATTGCAAGTTCTGCCTTGAATAAAACTGGCCAAAATAAATATTTACCTTCTTCTAGATACCTAAGTATGTATTTTAGGTAATATAATTTGTTCTTAATACCACTTCCAAAACAATAACACCATTTAATCACCGAATCCATAATTCCACCTCTCACCTTTCTTTTACAACAGTACAAAACCTATTGTGAGAGCAGGCAGAGGCTTCAGCCATTCAGCCTCAGTTACGTAACGGAGGTACTATTTCGGGCGGCAGCCGCGGATCAATGAGGAAGTACCCAGCGCCCTCTGGCGACCGCGTGAACTCTCGCTCGTTTATGCGCGCCTGGTACTTTGTGAGGTTTGATGACGTAGGTAGCGGTTTTTTTGCCGCTCAATTTTAATTTTATGTTTGGTTTGGTTAGATGGGTTAAAAATTATGTTTGGATTTTGTGTTTGGTTAGAATCAAAATTAACTATAGTTATGGGTAGAAAATAAATTAAAGAATATTTTATACTTTCGCGGCTCTTGTTTTTATAATTATTTTATAAATAAATGTAAAATAACGGAAGAGTCTGCAAAAGTAATAGTTTATTAAAAATCGGAAAGGTGAAGGTTGATTAATATACAAAATTATTGCTCAAATGTCCTAAATTACGTATATGAATTAAAATGAAATCGTACATAAAACTAACATAAAGAAAATTCATATGTTTGCTAGTTAAACCGGTCATGATTGACTTGTAACAATAATACGGGATCTCAATAGTAAAATAGCACCAATGGTTTAGTTATTTAAAAAAATATATGTGAAGTATTACTGAAGTAAACTAGTTTTCAATATACCACTAGTTAGTCAGCCTGCAAATTATTCGTGTCAGGTAATTTAACTCGAGTAATCAACAACCTCATTCGTTGACCTTGAATCCACACAGAAAATTACACATAAATACTTTTCCATTACTGCATAACAGCTACGCCGCCGTAGCACATTACTTACTACGTTCGTAGCAGTTCGTAGCGTGCTGCTACGTAACGCTACGTGAAAGCGGAGATGGGGCAAGCGATAAGGCCGTAAAAGTCATTATAGAGATGTTTCGTTTAAGCGAAGGTTGGCTGGAAGAAGGCTACTGGTTTTCATTCTGTTATACAGGGTGTAAGTGACGGCTCAGCAAATGCTGAAAGGACATGATTAGTCAACAGTTTTGACTCAAAAGTTTTGGGCAACTTTTGAGTCAAACCTACGACAATCGGACAATTATTTCTTTTTTCGCTGCCTGCTAACTTCCCACTTCACTACATAGTATAAAACAAAGTTGCTTTCTCTGTCCCTATGTCCCTCCCTATGTCCCTTTGTACGCTTAAATCTTTAAAACTACGCAACGGATTTTGATGCGGTTTTTTTAATAGATAGAGTGATTCAAGAGAAAGGTTTATATTATTATGTATAATACATGCATAATATCCTTAAGGATAACCCACCATAACCATTTTCCCGTGCGGAGCCGGGGCGGGTCGCTAGTAATAATATAAACGCGAAAGTAGAACTTTTTTTTTTCTTTTGTGTATGGATGTTCGTCTCTTTCACGGAAGAACTACTGAATGTGTTGTAATGAAATTTAAATATAATATAGCTTATACATTAGAATAATACATAGGCTACTTTTTACCGCGGAAAAATACCTTATTTCGTGGAAAAAAACTGTTATCGCCGGTGGAGCTCGTTCTTTTTTTTTTCTTTTGTTCTTTTTTTTTTCAATAACTACATGATTATGTTTTTTAAGTGCAAGCATGAGGGTATATAAAAATAATTAACCCACTATGCAGAATGTCATCTAGAATAGTTAGATAGAGCTGGACTAAAATTAGTAACGCGTTTGTTTTGAAACTCATTCGTACAAATTAATTAGTATGAATAAAATATGATTTGTCTATTTAAAAATCGTTATAGAACTCTGTTTTAATAATTCTTAATAATATAAACAAGTGTATGTTTCACTGACTCTAAATAAAACCTTAAACAAATTGAATAGTCTTAGAGTGTAAATTTTTCTGGGAGGAATAGAGTATGCTTAGCCAAGTATGCACTGTAATCACAAGTATGAACAATACCCCGATTCGTCACCACGCTTAATCAGTGTTAAAACATTACGAAACCGTTCTATTTCCCAAATTTTTTTTTACTCTAAGGGAATAGTGTTTTGAAATTCGGCTCTTTTTCCAAATTAGACGTGCTCTTTTCCTTGAAGAGCACCTGAGAACGGCTTAAACCCCTAATGGGCTCATACTCACGCAGAAAGCTCTACGTACACTGACGGTGCATGGTACTCAAACTTAAAAAAAAACAACAAAATAAACATGCCTGGTGAATTATAAGTTTACAAAAATGCTTTTGCATCGAATTTTTCTATCGAATTGGTTTCAAAGTAACTGTAACCACATTTATAGGGCGTACGCCTGTACGGCTGTAAGGCAATTATTTAATTTCTAATGACTAAGACTAAATGTTAAAATCAATGTCCCTTCAATGGATGTCGTTATAAATAAATTAAAAAACAATGTACCTATTTAGATCTTAAATTTCCATTCAAAAATTGCATTTTTAATTCTTGTAGTTCTTGTAAATAGTTTATAATTCGTAATAATAGCCTACTTGAATAACCAATCAATATGCCTCTGATCAACAGATTTACTTACTTAGTTCACTTAGTTCATTTAAAACATCTATTTAGATTTAAAACAAACATTTAAAGCAGCTGAACTCACAGAACAAAGAAATTAAAATACAATATTCTGTTTTCATCCCAGACATAATCTGTTAAAAATAGAAAATAATCTAATATAGAATCTATCTGTCTATATTTCCCGTTTGCAGACTCGCGACCGAGACCAATTTAACCCTCTTAAAAGGTTGAGAACCCGCGACCCACTCGTAAAATCGATACGTAGCGATCACGGGAACGCGAGAGCTTTAGGTGTGGGGTTAGGGGGCAACACCCCCACAGTTTGAGAGTCTTTAAAAAACATTTTCTGTCACCTGTGGGGGCAGTTTCCACGTTTTAATGACGTGCTTTTTTCATTTTGTCGATTTTGTTTTATTTTTGGTGGCTAGAGTTGTTAGTTTTCTACGATGGCAGCAGATGTAAAGTTTTTGACATTATAATAATATACCGTGTTGGCCGAGCTCAATGTCATTAGCTTTGGTTTAAAAATGTATCGTTTGATTGGATACAGCGCCTACTTTAGTGTTTATTTTATATTAAAAAAATCAAAAGGAATCATAAATTTTTGAAGATTTTAAACCACCTTGACATGTTTAAGATTTTTTTTTATTAAGCGCAAAATCCCAAACTTTCCATAAAAATTGATATAATTTTTTTGGAACTCTGCGTCTCATGTCATGATCATGACTTTATAGTTTCAAGAAGACCTACCCAGACAAAGATAAATATCTTTAGTATTTAGTATTAGTATAAATTATAAAAATGGCGGTCGGGGCAATGAATTGTTTTACTATTTAGAAATTCAGTATTAGCATAGAACCCCTTCAGGTAACAATGGCCCGTAGCCAAAACCAAAATCAAAACTAATAATCAGAGACGGAGCCCCAGGCGTCGTCTCCTTCACGATGTTTTTCAGTATCAACGCGCTAGCGCTAGGCCGTGGTCCGAGGCTCCCTTGAGCCGCCCCTAGTCGCGTTGGTACATGACTACTTTGGGGTAGAGCCATCCGCTCCTCCGAAAGTCTGATGAAGCTTGATTCGTCGTACTTTTTGACACAAGCATAGGTCAATTAAAAAAAAAGCATAGAAGTATATAATTGTTTTTTTTTTTGTGAATAACGTAGGAGTAAGACTCATACTGGACAGGGGAGTTTGTGGAGGTGTGGCGAGGTCCTATGTGGGTAGACCTTTATGGGCCGTCAGTCACTACACACGCAACCTCTTTTATTTACATCCTTAATTCCAACTTAATTAGGAAAATACCGTTACGTATTTTAAAAGGTATGTTTACTATATTATAGGTGACGTAACGTATTCGGGAGTATCGGTAATATTGTTATTCAAAGGTAGGTAGGTAGGTAACCTCAAAACCCACACGATAGACATAGACATAGACACAGACACAGACAAACATTTATTTAGCACAAAGACACACTTTACAGATGATAACAGTACAACAATAGAACAGATAAAAAAATAACAAAGAAAGAAGAATAGTACCTACACAATAAAAAAATATATAAAAATAGTGTGTCACAATGATAAAAATGCCACAGCTCAGCGCGTGATCCGCCTTAGCAAATCGCTGATATTCTGCTGCGGCCTGCGGCAGGTGACAACAAACAAAAAAAAAAAAAACAAAACAGACAAAAATAAATACAAACAGATAGTACAAAATATTAACAAAAATACAAAAGATATGCAATACGCTCGCTACAAACATCCAGTGCAGTGTAATAATGTGAAAGTGTGAGTTTATGTACAGTGGTGAAGCAATAAGCAAGCTAGCAACCATTGCTATTCAAATGTAAAATGCTTCTAGCCTAGTAAGGCTCCACGAGTCATAGTAATGACTCGTGGAGACGCGTAATAAGACGTCTTTTTTGTAGCTGTGTATTAGTAGTACTTATTTTGAGCTTTTCTGAAATTCATGTTAAGGTTGAATGCTTAGAATAGAAATAAACATAGAGTACGCGCACCGCTCCGCTGCCTTTATGTCAAGAAGCAGATGTTGTATGGGCGGTGAAATCAATAAAAAAAATTTTTTGGATTTGTTCCTCAAGTCATGTTTGCAAATTATCACTGCACATTTCACAATGTTCTCCTCTTAGAGAATAAATATACATAGAGCACGCGCATCGCTTCGCTGCCTTTATGTCAAGCGTAAGCAAATTTTGGCAGACTTTGTATGGGCGGTGAAATCAATAACATTTTTCTTTTTGGATTTGTTCTTCGAGTCATATTTGCAATTTATCACTGCACATTTCACAATGTTCTCCTATTAAATTACTTATTCTCACCGGGAGAAACAATCAGCTCCGATAACGATTTCCTACTAAACGAACGCGCTGAAGATATTTGGACTGTGCATACCCGTGCTTACGGTGCATACTTGATAAGGCGTGCTCTATGCCTTGCACATTTTTTTATTTATACTCTAAGGTTGAAGATCGACATTCATTTGATTGACAGTCGATAATTTTGATTGACGATTCCATTATTAGAAAAAAATAATTGTGAATCGTTCAATGAAGTAAAATGTCTAGTAAGCTGTAATTATATCCAATTAGTAAATCAGTTTTTAATCAATCGTTATCAGCCCTACCGAGAGGCTCCAGCCTACTATGAATTAGGATGACCAGGCTTTAGTCGACCACGCTGGCTTAGTGCGGGATGGTCAACTTCACAAACAACCTTTGAATTTATCCGCAGGTGTATGCAGGTGTCCTGATGATGTGAAAATATTTTATGATGTAAATACCTATTAATAAATCCAAAAAATGGGTATAAGATATTGGGTTTTGACATGACGATTAAAGCCTTACACTTTAAATATCGATTAATGGACTACACCATTAGAAAGAGCTCGAAAAGTACTCTAAGATAGTTAAAAAACTCATTTTGCGAAATTTCGGCACTTATCGGGTTTTCATAGGCTACCCTCGATATACCGAACTATATCTCCGTAACTAAAGTTTAAACCTCACCTACAAATAATTAAATATTTGAATGTGATTGGTGTATTCGTATTAAAGTAGACCCTGAAGTCTGAGGTATTGATTGTGGTCAAATTAAGGAAGAAAATAGGACGGAGGGAGTAAGGTAGGTCGATTAGGGCGCGTTCACTGTAATGAGAGGAGCGGATAGCGTAGCGAGTTTTAAGACCGTAAAGTTTTATAAAAATATTTTTTTACATTGATACGGTTGTTGTAGATTTGGTGTGATAGTTACAAAATAAAATAGACAATTTGCAAGAGCTTATTGCAAGAAATTTTATATACTAATTAAAATTACTGTATTGATTACCACAACAACTTAATGCGATGGAAAAAATAAAGTTTAAAACACAAAACCCAAAAGTAAGTTTAACTGGATTGTTTTAATAAAAAATTAGACACTCAAAAGTCGCCCCTACGCTCAGCTTCTAAAAACGGCGTGTCATGGGCTGGCAATGGTGCAGTAGCCAGCACATATATGCGGCTGAACCTTGACTTTGGGAGCGCCCGTATTCTGCAGCGGTTGGGGTAAATTTCGTAGTGCGAATGTCCAATCGCATGTGCTGGCTTCTTTACATTTACCGCTCACGCTCGTTATATGACCGCACCCGAAAACCCGTTGTAGTAAACAGGTAGAAGTATACATAGCTGTATGTATATATGTACATGTGTGGTGTTTAACAATGTTGCTTTTGTGAGCCAATGCGGTGTATGTGATTCGGCGCCTTTGAAGTTGTCTTCCTTATTGTAAAATAGTCGGACTCATACCCGAAGTTACCACTTCAACCCTCATGCTAAGCTAACTTTGGACGTTGCACCGTTCTTATGTCCATTGAATAAGGGAGAGAATCGCGGTGCGCTTGTTTAGCTTACCTTGCACTTGACGGTACGTAAATAAACGAAATAAGAAATAACAATTAAAAAAGTAATTGTATGTAGGTACTACCAGCTTTTTGCCCCACGGGTCCGCCCTCGCTAGCAGTTTTTCCTGTGGCATTGAGGAACTTTCCCGCGGTAAAAGGTAGCCTATGTATTATTCTGATGTTTAAGCTTATAATTATTGTAAATATTCATGAAAATCCATTCGGTAACGTGAAAGAATAACAAACATCAGTAGGATAAGATTTGTTCCATGAAGGAAGAAAAAATTTTACGCGCCCGGGCGTGGAATTCATTTTTCCTTCATGATTTGTTCTGTTTAGACGGAATATAAAAATTATCTCTGTCTATGTATAACTAAGTAAGTACTTTACAGTAAAATATACTGTTACATTCAAAGTGAAAATTTTCCGCATCCCTCCCTCCGAATAACCCATTATGTTCAACAAAGAGATTTTTCAAATAACATCCGCAACAATCACATTGATAGGCCGACATGAACGCTTTTATTAAACGCGTGAAATGGGTTAGAGGGAGAGAGCATGCATGTGAAAATGGGTCAGAGAGAGAAAGAACGTGAGCGAAAACACATGCTAAATCTCTGCTAAGCATTCTTTATCACATTGTGTAGGTTTTTATATTCCTCTTCATTACATTCTACTTCCTTCAGACATGAAGATGTCATTAAACGAAATAATACGAATCCATTACTAAAGTTTTCTAAATCGTGCTTAATTTTTAATCTGTAATAATAGTTTTTAGTAATTCTAGCAACTGGTCGGTAAGATCTAAGAGATGAAGATATAATTTTGTCGTGTCTTTACCAAAGTGTGCCTCCGTAGCATGAAGTGTAGTTTATATCACATTTACCTGTCAAAATCTGCGAGAAACCCGCCATATTGCAATATCCTCCAATTGGATAATTGTATAAGCACGACAAAACTATTTTTGTCACGCGTGAACGTTTTCTCAGAACATTTTGACAGTTAGATGTCGGATTTTTTTTGTCACAGAGCCTAATTCTACCAGGGTAGCAGAAAACTGTAATAATAACCTATAGTAAATGAAGCCGACGCGACGTCACGCTACTTAGTCCTAAAGTTTCTTCCTGCCAAGGCGGCATACTTATAAAACGAACAAGAAATGACAAAGCAAACATAACAAGTTACCTACCTCTACCTGTTTATTGTTCCCTAAGAAGACCTCAAAGTATCCAAAAAGTTTTGAAGCCAAAACATTGACATCGGCCAACTTTTCTAAACGACAGTCTAGTCCTAAATACAGAATCAAATCTCGAATGGATCATGGTAAAAAAAACATAAGGAATAACACTAGGAAATTCTGAAACAATCTAGTCCAAAAACTGTTTTAACAAAAACATCGAAGTCAGCCATTTGAACGGGGTAGATTCTTCCAGTGACAAATGATAAGGGTCTTCTTTTTATGTTAAGCTCGTACGTAGAGTCCAATAAACGAACAATTTTGCAATAAGTCCGTCTACTGTACATTTTATATTGAATATGTTCTTCTTGTATGCAAACACACGCTTTCTTAGATAGGAGATAGAAAAAGATTAATTAATAATTAGTAAATTTTTACCGTACATAACATCTATCAATGAATGCATCTGTGTTTTATCCCTAAAAAAATCGTTCGAGTAGATAATAATATTTTGATTTTAAACTGGACATTCCTAACCAAACAACACTTTCAATAAGAAACACCGAAAATATACCACTGGCGTCGCGCCAAATGCTAAGAATCTCTTTATATATGAGTAGTTTGTAGGGCAATAAATTATAGTGTAACCTAAATATTGTAATATGCCACACGTGCTGGCTGGCCATTTGAAATTATTTCTTTTTTGAATTCCTTATACGTCCTTTTTACAAATCGAAGATAGAAAAAAAATATACCTGGCAAACACAATGCTCAGGCAGACAATATACCAATAGCACATAAGCAGGGATGTTATAAGTACTATTGCACAGCGGTATATTATAATACTTAGTACTAACCCGTAAAATAGGCTACGGGGTGAGGATTCGAACTGTGATAATAAAGGACAAACTAAAATTACTGGAGGAAGTTAACGCTATATCATGTCAAAGTTTCTTTTATTTTAAAATCAGAATTATTACTTTTTTTACAGAAGTTAGTCTTAAAGTAGGTCACAACAGTCGTAAGTTAACTTTGTCTAAATCCGTTTAGCGACCGAAATTTCCAACTATAATATAAAATTATAACTGTCTGTCTGTATCATCTAGCGAAGGGCTTTGTAGTTATAATAGAATATTATAATATACAGGTGACTGAAAATTGATGCAATAAAATTATTATTATTATTATTTCAGACAGATAGTAGAGCATTTTTGGAAATCAATTTTCCTGTACGATTCTTATTCCGCAAGAGATTGTCGATTTAAGCTAAGTTTAATAACTAATACTAATGAAATAGACTAAATCATAACACCATAATAGGGCCTTTAAAAAATAATCGACACAGCCTTAGGAAAAGAAGCATTTTATTTTCATTTCCGAGAAAAGTTTATTAGGGCAAGTTGCTCTAAACCATTGACTCGGCATGTTCTTTCAGTATATGCTGAAACTTGTTCAGTTTCATGAATACTACATGATGCGGATAGACAACTAATTAAATTTCACGATGTATAGAGTATCAATAAGTTAGCGCACAATAAGTATTTTAAAGGAGGAACCAAACCAACCAATGAAACTAATTTTCCCCAAGGAACATACCTACAAATCTCAAAATTAAAAGTCAACTTTTCATACAAACTAGTCGGTTACGTGACACAAGTTTTTTGCCAGCTGGAAGACATTTCGTGAGAGATAAGCTGTGCCTGTTGTGTCCACTTTTTAAATACCTGTAATTGTAAAATATTCTGTGTGCAATAAATAATAAAATAAAATAAATAAATAAAAATAAGTTTGTATGAAATGTTACATTTTAATTTTGATACCTATTCATTTTTATTTATTTTGATAGCATGTTTCTTGTGGAAAGATATTCAGTTTCATGGATAGGTTCCTCCCTTAAACCTTTACAAGGCAGTGGCAACTATATTGCCACCTTAATTTTAACCTTTTAACCTCAACATAAAGTCGAAATCGAATGCATTTTATAAAGTTGTTTTGCTTTATAAAGGGTTAAAATATTGTGTGCTAATTTATTTACACCCTGTAAACGATCTTACGGACACGCTCGTGTAACTTAAGAACTTATGTTACATTGTACCTACTCCAACACAAATTGCAAAAGTTGTTATAGTTCTGTTATTACTTCCTTCATAACAATATCTCTTAGGGAAATTCAGAGGCGAATAATAATATACAATACATTTCCTTTTCTATATTATACTTTTTGCTATCGCATTTTAATTTTTTTGGTTGGTTTGGTTCTTTTACTAGCGATGCTTTAAGTAAAAATTGCATAACACTAATATTATATTTATAACCGTTAAAGTATATTTGAATATTAGTTTGTTGTTTGTTCTGCATTAATGCATTCAATATTAAACAGATTTCAATGAAATTTTGTATGATGGAGATAGTTTTCACTCTAGATTAAATTTCAACAAATATATTTATCCGTGGTTAAAAGTAACGTATGTATTAAACCAGACCCTAAATAATATTTATTTGGCGAAATACATTTAGGTGGAGTTTTGTGCAAAATAAATCAGCTCTTACAAAGGTGAATATTTTTTTGAAAAAAGCTTTAGTTTTTACTTACTAGATCATATTAATTCATAAAATAATCACAAAGTACTGCGTTATGTGGATCCATTTACATTCGGAGAAGCTGCGCCGAGTTTTGTTTTATAGATCAGCAAATTCTTTACTGTTGATACTATAGGACTTTAGGTGTAAGCTACAATTAATGGTTGAACGGTTTAGGCTAATTTAAACCTAAATGTTACTGGGAATGGAACTTTTTTTGTATATCTGAGCTACATTTTGACTCTTTCCTTTCTATTCCTCTTCCTACTTCATCACATGGTGTGGTTTCTTCAATCACTCAATTTACTCAGTACAGGTTCGACTCATTTTAGCGTCAGCATACCTCTCTCTGTATGTACCCCTAGCCCTAAGTTCAACTTTATGTGTCATACGCTATAAAGCTCTGTATCTATTTATTGTAAGGCTTTCTATAAATAAACATTATTATTATTATTATTATTTATTACTCAGAGCTTACGACAGCCTGCATGGCCGAGCAAATGATGAGACGCTTGCCTCTCATTGCGGAGGTTTCGGGTTCAAATCCTGGTGGGGCAGCGTTGAAAATTTTCTGAGACTTTCTTCAGTTTTAGTTAAAACTTTGCAGGCTGCATAACTTGATTGTCCGAAAAGAGTGTTTTTTTTTCGGCAGACACTATTTGATTTTAGGCACAAGGAATCAAATTTCCAAAGCTCAAGCAAAGCACTTCAAAATCTATAGCGTAATTTTTTTTATATTTGTCTATGTATTCGTGGTGACTCTCATTCTCGTAATCTGAAACTAGTTACTTTTCAGTGGTTTCTTATAAGGTGAGGCTTACGGTACATTTTTATAATAATTATGACTTTGCAGCTTGCAGCTTTTTAGAATCCGCCCCTTTGTAAATAGTCCCTATTGTTGACTAATGCGGTGAATCATGGTAGGGGTTTTTTATGTACCTGAAGTGATTCGATGTTACTAACAACGATTGGGTATGATTCATATCAGCGTATTTGAACTATATACTCCTTATACCTTAAGAAGTATTTATGTGAACTACAAAGCGCTGTGATCTTTTAATCAGTGTTTTTCAACCTGTGGGTCGCCAGAGGTCAAGAGAACTACTTCAGTAAAAAAACAATGAAGATAAAAAGGTTGAATTATTAAGAAGAAGAATTTTAACAAAAGGATATACTCATAAACATTTCGAAGTAATTTTAGAAGTTAATACAAACGCACTGTGGCTCATTATTAGTCACAGTATACCCGAATTTCAAATAATTGTCGTCATATTGACGTTTTTTCTTCGTTTTACTTCCACTACTCTCACCAGAAGTTGGCGGTCCTGTTGATCTTTTCAGGAAATTTAATTTTAAATTATTACAAACTAGCTTTCCGCCACAACTCCGCCCGCTTTAACAGTTTTTCCCGTGGGAATGAGCCATTTTCTCCCGGTAAAAGTGTTACTCAGGGTAAATGTAGTTTTCTGGTGGTGAAAGAATTTTTGAAATCGGTTTTGAGTTTATTCATTACAAACATACACACACACGCACACACAAATACAAATCTTTCCTCTTTATACTATTAGTATGATTACTTCAAATATGTAATTATGTCTTACGGTCGTCAAACAATTGAACCGTCGTCGACGTGAACTGAGTAAGTATTAATATACATACATACATGATAAAAGAGCGAAGGGTCCGGGGGGTCGCGAAATATTTATTCATACCACGGGTCGCATCATGAAAAAGGTTGAAAAACACTGTTTTAAATGTTACAGTTATTAACAGATATGAAATTGTATGACTCAATGCGTTAGGAAGCCATACTAGCACAGATACTAGGTACAGAGTGCAAGTTATCAACACACGCTGTTGTATACGAAGATACATAAGTTGTTAAGAGTTTTTTTAAGACTACAAACTATGGGTAGTTCATGTTTGTTATTATTTTTTGTCAAATAAGGCACTAATCATGACATCTTTTATACCATTGTGGAATGCAAATAAAATATTGAACATTTCTTATTTGCATATGATAAAATTAGGTGCAGTTAGTTTCTTTTATTCAAACAAAATATTGGCTTTTGGTTCGGACTTCGGTCTCTTTTGGCTCAAAGAGCAAACATTTTTTACATTCATAAAATGTTCTTTATCGGGAGAATATTACATTATTCTACTTTGGTGTGATTACATAAGTACATAGTCGTACATTTTCTTACAGGATATATTTTGTAACTTCGCACTCTAAGCGAATCCCGAGCGAAACTTTTAAATAAAATTACGAACTTTGCATTCGCCAGTTTTTGTGACGGACCGAGATTCACAAAAATAAATGTATTGTTTCAAAAATTGGATTCTGCGAAACGTCGGTATTTTTATATCTATAATTTGATTGTATTTTTTCTTTCGTGTTAGACGGATAGACAGTTATTGCGATTTTTTAAGTAAATATGATAGAAAGATTTGGTAGTGCAATTGGCTATTTATTAAAGTTTATAATATTAAACAAGTCCTAAGTCACTTGTACCTGTACTTGTACTTCAGCTTGGAAAGTTGCGTTTTTGAGTATTCACTAAGGTTTAAAAAATAATTAACGGCAGATTCTAAGATAACGTTCGTGTTCTGATTTGATCCTTTGACCTTATTATTGAATTTATGTAATTATTTTTATTTCCAATCAGTAAGAAAACTTGCCTCTGGTTAGCTATGATACGACTATTATAAATAATTTTTTTTAACATTAAAATGTGTGCCATTTGGATACAAAATTCAAGCCCACTATCTTTTTGGTAAAAATCCACCATACAATCATGGTACAATCTATTAATATAAAAAAACCAACTAAGGTATATTTCTATTGGTTACAGAAACAAGCGATGCTAGTCAGACAACTGGAAGAAGAACTAAGATTACGGATGAGACAACCCGCTCCTGAATTGCAACAACAACTAGAAGCTATATACGCCGAAAACGAACACCTACAAAGAGAAATAGCCATACTAAGAGACACCATCAAGGTAAACATAGCATATATAATCAAGTCCATAAGATTCCTTTTAAAACAACCAACCTAATTCTGTCAACATTTTAACGTAGTACAACAAGGTTCTGCTTTAGGTGTAATATGCTTAATAATTTATCTTCTCTCTTCTTCTTCAGCCTGTTATCACCCATTGTTGGGTATAGGCCTCTTCATGAGCACGCCAAGTGTAGCGGTTCCGTGCCAATCGCATCCAGCCACCTCCCGTTGTCCTGGTGATGTCGTCGACCCAGCGAGTAGGCTGTCTCCCCACCCTGCGCTTTCCCGTTCGTGGTCTCCACTCAATGACCTTAACAGCCCATCTGCGACATATATGACCAGCCCATCTCCACTTTAACCTGGACACTTTAAGGGCTATATCGATCACTTTGGTGCGTTCCCTTATGGTTGTGTTCCGAACACGATCCCGCAGTGATATGCCCAGCATGGCGCGTTCCATTGCTCTTTGCGCTACCTGCAGTTGGTTTATGTACTTGCGCGTAAGTGTCCAGGTCTCAGCGCCATAAGTCATGACTGGGAGAATACACTGCTCGAACATACGTTTTTTGAGAAATAGGGGAATTTTCTTGTGCTCTAAGACATCCGACAGCTTACTAAAAGCTGCCCATCCCAGTTGGATTCGTCTTTCGATTTCAAGTTCTTGGCCATCCCCATCTAGTGTTGTGGTTTGTCCCAAATACACGTATTAATAATTTATACAAATAAAAATAACTAGAGACCCGTAGCGGCGTCGAAACGCCGGCTAGAATATGGTAATGTAATATTATAGGGAAACATAAACCATTTTTAAGGCATTTTTTCGATACTGTACTCAAAACACACATTTGAATGAAATGGTGCCTTAATAATAATAAAATATAACCCACCAGAATTGAGCCTAATTGCTTTATAATCACAACGTAGAAATGAACATTTGTCAAAAGTTTTGCTTAACAATTTAAAAAAAACTTAAGAAACTTTCATTGATTCTTATTTTGATATCAAGAATCATTTGAGAAATTAGACTTTAGTTAGCATTTTTTAGTCATTAAGGTTCTCTATTGTCTACAATCATCCTAAATATGAGAATACAAAAGTCAACTTATTTTAGTAAATGTTGGTAACAAAATAGGATCAGTTAAAATTTGGTGCAAACATTTTGAAAAATGCTCACGGCAGAAATAAAAATAAAATATGATTTTCGATATTCATCTATGACTTTCTGACCTTTTAATTATTATTATTACCGAATCAGAATAACACTAATAAAACACGACTTAAATTACACCCTGGATATTTATTTATACCTACTTGTAATATAAATATTCCTACAATCGACGATATAGAGACTGTGAGGAAAGAAAAAAGTCGTGGAATAGGCTCCCATACAAACCACGACCCTTTTAATAGGAAACGGACTCTAAACAATGATAACATTTAATAAGTAGGTAAAGTCACCGTCAGGTATTGGTTGGATTTCTCGCTCGCTCGCATTATCTGATGGAACCTTGACTGTACCTACCAGCTTCTTTCACAAATTCGTCCATTTTTCGATTATTTCATAACAAAATATTGACATTAACCATTCTAATTTTCACATATAACCATTTATGTATCTTAGATCTAATTTACGCCAATTGAAATAATATAAAAAATTAAACCGCCGAAAAAAACTGAAAAGTAAGAAAAACCCTATAAAATATAACCAACTTCAAAATATTAACTTATTAACAAACGTGATAGACTATATTTGAAGTAATAAAACCTTGGCATTGTCCGATTATTCTTTGATCTTTATATTGTTCTATAAATATCTTTATACCGTCAAAAACTTGTGCTCTACTTAAAGCCACGTAAAGCTGCCCGTGAGAAAATACTGGTTTTGGAAGATAGACAGCTACTTTTTTCAAAGATTGCCCCTGACTCTTGTTTATTGTCATCGCAAATGCAAAAGTAACTGGAAACTGAAATCTTTGTAATTTGAATGGAAGGATGGAGTCTAAAGGGCTAAACTTTATTTTAGGAAGAATAACTCTTTCGCCTGAACTTGCACCCGTCAGAACCTGACAATCTAAAGAATTGGTATATAGTTTTATTAACTGAAACCGAGTTCCGTTAATCAACCCTTTGGCCGTATTTAGATTTCTCATGAGCATGACAATAGCACCAATTTTTAATTTAAGCTTGTGTCTGGGAAGCTCACTTACTTCAATACTGTTAAGAAATTCCGTCGGAAAATTTATATTAGAATCAGAGTCATCTGATATCACTGTATCTACGCTTTTATATGTTACTTCTTCGCTAGAGATACGCTCGAGAACTTTCAAATTAATTTTTGAACAGATTTCATTAGTCGGTGTGAGAATAGCCTTTTCGTGTATATTATTATAATTGTCCAAGTCATTGTATATAAAATCGATCGGCGAACCAATTCCTAAAAGACGAATCTAATATTGACTGCCCACATTCGTCCTTTGGCAGAGTGTCATTTCCAACTTTAAGCAAGTAATCTGCAAATTCGTCTTGTCCTTCATTTACTCGCATATTTTTATCTAGCTTTAGAAAAGTCATGTATCACCACAAACGATGATTTTTAATACAGTTTTCGATTGTTACTGCCCGTCCAGCATGTGGCACTACCGGCAGAGTCTATCTGAAGTCACCAGAAAATAATACAACTTTTCCAGCAAATGGTTGTCGTCGTCTATCTTCATTAATTGTAATATCCCGAAACATGCGATCGATTACTGTCAAGGCTGCTGCCGGTATCATACTCGCTTCATCAATTATTATAAGGTAGGCACTGTCAAGATATCTCCCGTGAGAAGAATCAGGTTTAACACCAGATACAGACGAATCAAGAATTGGTATCGGCAATTTGAATTGATTGTGAAGTGTTCGACCTCCGTTAACTAAGCTTGCTGCAATACCGGTAAATGCTACTGGCACAGCAATGCGACCAACACTCGCTACTTTGGCAAGTAAAGTTTTTTGCACATACGTTTTACCACAACCTGCAGGTGCATCAAGAAAAAAGGATGAATTGCTTTTTTCTAGCTATTTATTCTTTTTCAGTCTATTGACATTTGCAAAGTGCCCTAGAAGCCAACGCCATTACCTATACGAAAAAAAATAATCTAAAATTTGAGTGGTTGTCATTTATGTCATTTAATGTAAACAAATCCTTGCTTTATTTTTACCTTCTTTTAATTGGTATTTTGTTAAAAAACTTAAAAAACTAAGAGTTTTATGCACCCCTCCAGGATGAAACGAAGCTAATGAGGTATAATTTATCAATATCGGACCTCGGATGTAGATTTGATACCCTGTACAAAAATCGGGCTTGCGTAATATATATATAGAATATAATAAATACACGTATTAATAATTTATACAAAGACATAAATATGATCTTATATTTTAATTTTCTGTTGATGAATTTTCTTCTAATTGTATGTATATTGATGGTCATTTTTACTTTTGTGCAGGAACTAGAGTTGAGAATTGAAACACAGAAGCAAACGCTACAAGCAAGAGATGAAAGCATCAAAAAATTACTCGAAATGCTCCAAAACAAGGGGATGGGTATGTTCTGGTTGTTTTTTTTATTTTGCTAGTTGAGTGTTATTAAGGAAATACAGAATTGAAATTGTATAACTTTCAGGTAAAGAAGAAGAAAGGCAAATGTTCCAACAGATGCAAGCGATGGCACAAAAACAGGTAATTATCGAGTTACTTGCATTTGCATGATCTGTTCTGTAATGTGACAAACTGAGGTAACTTTTTCAATCAGAAGGTTTTTGAAGATACTTTACAACTCGAACTGTACAATTAGTATTCAAACAAGTGCTTTAAATTAATCATATTTGTTATAAATCTTTGTACAGATCTTATGATTGAAACTATTGCCCAGTGGTGAATGTTTCCTGCACTTTATAACATAATTGTGCACGTCAAACCGCTTCCTTATATTTATGTATTTTTAGTATCAAAACCACATGGGCGTTTTATTTTGTGATACCTTTATCAACATCACTGTTTCTGTTAGAGTTGCTCTTGATAGTTTCATTTCATTCATTTATT
>OX419606.1:8125991-8168146 GCA_948473455.1 Teleiodes luculella
CGAACGAATCTTCGAGTACGTTAAACCTTGAGTTTGTATCATTTTGGTCATGTTGTGCTTTCGGTGTTCATCGTTCAATGGCTTGTCCTATGTCACCCATCAAGCTCACGACCTGTCCATTAGACCATCATCACTACGGTAGATAAATGTATCACAATGTAGGCGCCCGTGCATCTACTCGTCCCAATAATCTTCTTCAAGGTTCTTATAGCTTGGCTGGAAAACCTTCTATCGTGGTCGTTTCACTTTCAACATTATTAGAATAGCTTAGAAAGTTTTCCAGTGACTTTGTATTTTCCTATTTTGAATTCGGTAATAACGTTTTGAGTCGATGATGAATATTGAATATTGATGCATGTAGTGACGTATTAAGAAATGTCTTCCATTGCACTATTAACTCGTGTGTTTCATAGAGGTGCTGGAAACATTTCCATAACATTATACATTACGGATAAGCTTGCGTCGCTTTCATTCGGTAATAATAACATTCACTAACCTTTGACTACCATCTCTGAATCAGTATTTTGTAGATTTATTGATATTAACATCGTATCATTTTCGCCATCACTTTTTGCCTAAAGTAGATAGTATTTTTAATCCAAGAGCTAAAAAAGTCACCCTGTGTCAAACTTTCTTTACCATTTCTGGAATTTTTGCTACAGGGATGGTTCTTGGGCCGTCTTCCATAAAGATGTTTACTAATGATTGTGGAATTTTTAATTCTATACCGACTTTCGACGAATAATCAGCTGGATGAGTTCCGGCTGGAGATACAGCGTCGAGATCAAGAGATTCTGGCGATGGCTGCGAAGATGAAAGCATTAGAGGAGCAGCATCAAGACTACCAGCGACATATTGCGGTTTTGAAGGAATCTCTTTGCGCGAAGGAAGAACACTACAGCATGCTACAGACTGATGTAAGTATAGAATTTTTATTTAGTGTTAAACCGAAACAACTAAGAAATTACAAAAGAGTAGACATTGCTCTAGTAGTTTTTTTACTTAATAGAACAATAGAAAAATAAGACTCCGTTATAACAGACCGTTACTACTGAAGAAATATTACGCTACCATTAGTGAAGCTATCATCCCGGTTTTAGAACTGAAACTTCCTCAAGCTTTCGTGGCTAAAACAATGTAGTAAGTAGCAAAAACGGTAGACCCTTCTCTAACCCAGCACATACAGTTATATTGTTAACCCTTTACACATTAAAGAAATCGAGAAATCTGGAGGTCATCGAGTCGCGAGTGACCAAGTATCTTGTCCAGGTGGAAGAGTTGAAGGCTCGTCTGGATGAGAAGAGCAGGATTGTGGAGAAGAAGACAGCAGCAGCGTTGGCAGCGGCGCATGAGCTGGCGGAGCTGAGAGACCATTCCGAGATCAAGGATAGGAAGATCAATGTGCTTCAGAGGAAGGTGAGGTTAATGGGCATTGATCGGGGCAGGTAGATTATTTTTGGCAGATTATTGGCAGCTATTTTTTTTACTAGCTAAGGAACTTGGACAACACAAAGACATTACGAAATCTTCGGCCTTGAGGTGCTTTCTATACCTCTAATCTTAACTAATAAATCAACGAAACAGACAATGTAAAACTTTGAAATGTAATCAGTTTTGGCAGACGGACGATGCATCGCATAACTCATGAAAAAGCATCATAAGTGTGGAAATAGTTAAAAAACATATAATAATTATGTCCTTAAATTTATACATTTGCCTTGATCTTAGTGAATTTAAGAAATCTATAAAATTCGCTTTTGTAATTTTTATATAGCGCTAATTCACTTAATAAACCTACTAGGTGAGTGACGCACGTACGAAAAACCTTGGACTACCAGAAATGTTCACTTTTTTCAACAAACGTTTTTGCTGAAAATTACGACAAAATAAAGTTGCGCAAGTTTTTGAGCCGTGTCGCTAAAGTAATGCTCTTTGAGTCCGCCAAAATATATTTTTATGTATCGTCCAATTTGTAGTGGCCTAAAAATCTTAAAATTAGATATGGATGTATTAGATTAAATTAGAATATAGACTTTTAGTTGCTTTGTTTGCTCACTTTTTCTTAGTAATTATTATAATTTATTTTTTATTCGTTTTATATTTTAAGTTTTTTCCTTGTCGTATCCACTTACCTATTTTGAACAAGACCAATATTTTCTCAAACATTAGAAGAAGACTTTCCACCAGAAAACATTATTAAATCAATTCTGTATTTTTGCTGGAATTTCGTTTGTTCAATATCATTACTTTACTATAAAAACCTTTGACCTCGTACCCCGAAACAGTCACTGATTGTCCTTATATTATATCGATTTCGCATTAATCATAGGACAGCCGCGCGCCGTCAATATAGCGGCGTGCTGGAGAACAAAAGATCGTGTTTCATCAAATAGCCGATTGATCGTTATTAGATTATAAAACCTATACCCATTATGCTAAGCATCATTTTATGTTAAATGTTTAACAAATTACTATTTAATTTAAATCTCCCTCCAATTAGTTTTAAAAATATTGTGCCTTAGGTTTTCTTTGGCTTATTTTTACCACCTCGTTTCGAATGTTGAAAATTTCTAAAGTGGATAAATTCAACACTATCTTACAGATAGTGAATTTGACTAGGATATTATTATTTAGTTCAGATAAACTTAAAAACGTCTTATTTTCTGCTTGAAGATACTTACAATATTTACCTACAGCAATATTACTAAGTAGTAACTTAACCAAACAAAAGATGTACTTCAAGAACTTTCAAAGTACTATCTTGCGTATAAATTCCACCAGTTGTAACTTTAACACGTGAACTGGAATTATCGTAGAACCCATCTTGTTTTATCATAACTTTACGTGTTTTTAGAATAGCAAAAGTTGCAAATTCAGAAGGAAATTCGTACTTTGTATTTTACACGTAAAATATGCTTGAGTTCTCATCTTTGGTTATTCTTGGAAAATTTAGAATTCCACGGTGAGATTATTATTCTAACAATGTAAATATTTATAAGTTTTCGTAGGTAAGCAACATTTTCTTCTTGAGTAATTAATTATGTCTTGAGCTTTGCAGAGCCCTTCTTTAGACATATTTCAGAGAGTGGATTAAAAATAAACACAGGTCTATGAAAATTATACACTACATGTGTCATGTTGGGATACTTTATTTATCAATTATATTCCCCATTACTAGGTCACAATAAGTTGTAAATTACTATTAAAATATGATTGCTACACAATTATCCTTGCACATTTATTTTTATCGTACGTAATTATTAATTTAATTTTGTTTCCTTCCTGTGTGTCGTATTTTATTTTATCTTAAAGCTTGTTCACATCACATGTGTACATTATTTTATTTACGTTTGTTTGTTTGGTTCGTAGTGTCGTTTCGTTCGTGCTCTTTTTCAAGGTATGTTTATTTTTTATTTAAATAATAATAATTTTTGGTACCGTTTTTAACAATGAAACGATAACTATTCTTATATTTGTTTGAATCTCAGTAAAATTGAGTTTGCGTTTCCTGTTACTTTTTCATGATTGGTTGCATAAATCCTTTGATGTTCTGTATTATTAAAAATGGTATTATTTTTAACTTAGGTTTATTGGCTTACAAATTTAAAGTGCTTAATATGTTTTCAGATCGAAAACCTAGAAGATCTGTTGAAAGAGAAAGATAATCAAGTCGACATGGCTAGAGCTCGATTGAATGCTATGCAAGCACACCACTGCTCTTCGGAAGGCGCACTATCTTCGCTTGAAGAAGTAATAGGAGATAAAGATAAACAAATTCAACAGCTCAGAGAACAGAGAGATAGAGCAGAACATGAAAAGAACGAAGAAAGAGAGCTCCACGAAAGAGAGATAGCAGATTACAAAATGAAAATCCATGCACTTGAAAGTGAAGTTGAAAAACTTGGAGCTCGCCTAGAAAGGGCTCAAGCTGAGAAAGATAGACTTGAGGCTAAGCTCGAAAGTTCACAGTCTGAGCTTGGTAAGTCTAAAGCTGAGCTTGATAAAGCCGCCAGTGAAGTAGGACGATCGGGTGCTGATTGGGAAGCAGCTAAACAGAGACTGGCTCGCCTTGAACTTGAAAACGAGAGACTTAAACACGAGCTTGAAAGATCTCAGACTACGTTTGGTAGAAGCACCTTAACAACATCTCAAGAGTTGGATAGAGTTCAAGAGAAAGCTGATAAAGTTTCAGCGGAGTTACGAAGGACACTAGCAGGTAAGTTCAAAAAATATTACGAAGTTAAAATTCAATTAAAATTTTCAATATTTAGTAATGTATTATGTAAGTAGCTCTTGGATTGTCAAGTTTTCTAGTTTCAATTAACAGAATTTCATGCTACAAAAACTCTTAATAGTTGCCTTATTTTTATCAACATTTAATGTAATGTCATTGTATTTCGATCAAGCAAAAACTTACTTACTTCGTCACTTCTCATTATCATATAAGTTGAATGGAAATCATCTCTATTACAGAACTCAGGGTCACACAGGCAGATGCTGAAAGAGCCAGATCAGAAGCTAGTGGTCTTCAAGACAAACTAGAAAAATCTCAAGGCGAAGTTTATCGTCTAAAAGCCAAGCTGGAGAATGCACAAACTGAACAAGACAGCATGAAAGAAGAGTATGACAGGTACGTGATCTTTATAAAGAATCTTAGGTAAAATAACTCACAGAAAATAGGGAAAAGGAGAGAAAATTGTAGATATTTATTTCATTTACTTAAATATTTTCACAATAAAAAAGCTATTTTCGAAATAAAAAATCTGACAAGAGGAAATCGGTTTAAGGGATTACACTGATTGCTTGAATAAAATGTTACAAATAATGCTATTTCAAGGCTCAAATTAATTCATTTTGGCAAGAATGTAAAATTTTAGCTGAATCGTATAAGTACGGACATAAGAATACCATGATCAAAATCATCTCTAGTAGGTAATGAATTTGAATAACTTAAGAGTTTTGAATTATTATGAATCAAAATGTCACAACATTACAACAAACAACTTATTCTGCACTTGACCGTAACAACTACTATAAATAATTAACATACACGGCACTTTGAAATATGATTCAACTAAAGTATCGAAATATTTCAAACACTCAGGATGCAGGCATCTATCAGTCGTCTTCACTCTGAAAGGGACAAAGCTGTGGCAGAACTGGATAAGGCCAGGGAAGAGCTGGAGAGGACACAAGCGACCCTCGGCAAGGCTCAGCTGCAGCAGGACAAACTGCAAGCATCCCTGGACTCCGCACATTCGGAGATTGACAAGATTCAAGAGAAGCTGGACAAATCGAACGCGGAGCTTAGGAAGGTGAGATTATGTCATCAAAGTGTATGTGTTAATTACAAAATGTGATCAAAGGCGACGGCTGTGAAGCAGTAGAAGAAAAAATTGCAAGATAGTTTTCAAACGCGTAGGCTGATTGGATTCTGGAATGCAAATTTCATTTATTTATTCATAAACAGTAATCATGACCGTATGCGAAATCAATAGGCAATTAAACCAAATTATCAGTTAGGAACTTTACTGACTGCCCAAGCATGATGACAAATTATTATTATTATTACGATATTACTGAAAGAACTCAAATATAATAAACTTGCCAGACACCTACATTTTTTTTTTCTAAAATATCTGTACATTGAACAGCTATTTGTTCAATACAAAAACAGATATCACTTATAAAAAAAGTTATAATTATTTTTTAGCCCGCAGTTGTAAATTAATCGTAATAAACCATTTATTTCCATTTTCACAGTTGCAAGTTGATCGTGAGAAGCAAGCATACGACTTTGAGTCCCTCCAATCCCAGCTTGATAAGGCGTTGGGTCAAGCGGCCAGACTGCAGAAGGAAAGAGATACAACACAGCTGGATGCCGACAGATTCAGGGACAAGCATGACAAAGCACAGGTAACGTTATTTTTATATAAAGGAACAGAACTTTGAATCTTCAGGCTCAAAATCTGTCCTAGGGTAATTCCACGGAAAAAACTACTTTGTCGCTTACGTGACACGTATTTGTAGCAAAAATCGTAATTCTTTCATTAAGAGACATACTCTACATAGACAACCAACCCCCTCTTAGTAGCAACGACTAAGAAAAGGGGGCCAATTATCCCTGCAACTGACCGTACAATAGCGTCACGTAAGCGACACGGGGCACATTGCACGTAGAACCGACGGCCGTTGGGGCAAAAACGTTCTTGAATAGCGGTCTTGCACTGGAAGACGTAGCGTAGGCAAGGCCTCCTACTAGGTGGGCCGATGATCTGGTGAGGGTCTTAGTTTGCCGCTGGATGCGGGCAGCGCAGGACTGACCGTTGTGGAAATTTTTGGGGTGGCGTTTGTCCAGCTACCGTCTATGGCTGAAATTATGCTGATGACTTTGAATCATAATGTTATTATTTAGAATATTGAATCTAGTTTTAAGTATTTTTGTTCCTGTTCATAAAGATCCTTATTTATTCTCTTGACAACAACCGCTTGGATCACAGCCACAAAAAGGCTATAAACATCAGTAAATAGGGCACAAGACGAACAGTCTAGACAGTATGGCGCCGGAAAAACAAGTTCGATATCAACTCAAACATTCCACTTTTGCTGTATACTTGGGGTAATGCCAGCTGGGTGTAAAAAAGCTACTAGTTCAAATCCTGTAGCCAAATTTTTCAAATATTTCCTGACAATTTGTAATTTTATTGTGTTCATTTGATATTCTATGACTTATGATAAAGTCTCTTTTCATGCAAATCTGATTTTAAGCTTTACTTGAATAGGCTCTCGTCAAAGCTTTAACTTTAAGCTTATTAAATGCTTCAGTGAAGACCCGTCCTCTTATGGTTAGGGTTTTAAGTTTATTGACCTACTTCATTAAAGGCCCTGAGATACAGATTGTACTACAGAAGAGATCAATCGTTTTATAAAGAACATACCATAGGAACCCTCATAAAATTACATTTTTATTTACTGCTAGCTATACAAGAGAAACAAAAAAAAAACAGAAAAAATTGCAAAATCTCCAAATAATAAAACGTAAATTCGGTGATATTCTATTGCTTGAAATTCTTACTTTAGAATTTTCATACCGTATTTGGAAGAATTGGCACGATCTCTTCATACGCGGCCAACCAACCGAAGCAATTGATTTTAATTTACAAATCTTTTTGGAATCTTGCCAAGTATTTGTGGTAAAGTTTCGATAGAAAACACTTTCATGTCTTTAGTTCTTGCAAGTTATTTATTCCGATACGGCTTTGTGATGGATACCTACTTTCTTTTTAGAGATAATTTTAGAGAACACTTAGATACATCAATTAACTTGCATATTTATTGTACGAATAATAAGACATTATTTATTTCCGGTTAACTAAATTTTAATTGTTTGTGACAAGTTATTAGGGGTAGTACCTACTATTAATACTTCTGTGCTATTAGTTAAAATCAATGAGGTAGGAATATCAGCTCGCTTCGGATCCTTATACTTAGTAATGAAAAAAAAAGTAATTTATGTTACATGTATTTTCATTTGTATCTCAGTAGGCACGAGATTTTAATAAATTTCTTTCTTTCTTTAGTTTTAAGACTGAATAATAAATAGTTCTTGTGTGATGCCTACCAAGCTTGGGTAATTAATATCACATCCCATACACATGTACACGTCTATGTATTGACTTAGCCCAGTACAATGCTCGTCTTAACTCCCTTTACTTGTTTACTTGGTTTAGAAGAGTGTATCATATTTTTTTACTTTACGTATTAAGCTTCAAGAATCTCGCTTCGTTTTCCAGGCACTAGTCGCCCGCATCCAAAAAGAGCGTGACGCAGCATTAGCCGACGCGGCGAGTGCGAGGGAGAGGGCCGAGGCTGCCGGAGCGGCCGCCAATCGCGCCGCTCGAGACCGCGACAGTGCTGCCACAGAGCTGGATGTTCTCAGAGAACGCTGGGAGAAAGCGCATCAGCAGCACCAGAAACTTACGGTTAGTATCACAGGACAAATTATCGAACACTTACTGTATCCTGGCTATACGATGGCTCTGGATTTTCGGGAGTAATAATTGAAGACCGTTGGAAGGTTTGATCGAATCTCTATATTTTTTACGTATAGGTAACTATATCTATGAACAATCCTATATATGTACTAGCGACATCTCACCTTCCGGGTTCGAACTTGTATCTATAGTTATGTACGCAATACCCGAGGCGATGCAAATTAGCCTGATCTATAGTGTTCTAGTACGTTAGTTCATTCAAGTACCGGGAGATGGCGCTAGTAGGAATACAAAATAAACTACTGTCTGTGACACTTACCTTGATGCATTATAGCTGCTTGATACATTAAGTTTGTATGGTGTCCCTTTGTTGACACTACATTATAATACAATACAACCAGGTATTGTGGACACCTATTATACTTCTATTAGGATTCAAATTTAAAAAATACATAATAATTATTATTGTTTATACAGATTTCTTAAATGTTTACATACAGTACCTTATTTCACGCTAATTCATACTTCAAACTACTAACTTAGCTAGTTCAGCGATTCAGATACCAAGAGGTCATTGATATTATCCAAAATTAAAGTGCGCCATTTATTCATAATATGCTACAAAGTTGTATTAATAAAATATTGACGGTTTAATATTAAATGACAATGATTTTCTTTTCTAGATGGAACGTGATGATGCGTTGACAGAGCTGGAAATAATGAAAGAGAAACTGGATAAAGCACTCTACTCCACACAAAAGACCATCGAAGAGAAGGAATCTGCGCACAAAGAATACGAGAAAATGCTTGAAAAGTATGATAGGTATATTTTGTTTTTGATGTCGTCTTGTGTTGGTGGCGATGTTGTGATCGTGAAAACAAAAATAAAAATAAATATGTGTATAACTTAAAAACACGCGAATCTCTATTCCAGGTCTCAAAATGAAATCTATCGACTGCAAAACAAGATAGAAATATTAGAAGCTGATAAAGATCGCCTTGAACTTGAATTGGAAAAACATATGCATTTATCGACAAGAACGAAAGAAGACCAAAGGAAAATGCAAGATGAACTTGCCAGATTACAAGAATTATATGACAGAGCGTCGTTGCAACTCAGCAGGACTAAGGAGCAAGAAGAAAAAGCTAAGGAAGATATGGACAGGCTTCACGTAGATATTGAAATGGTCAGAGATAGATACGAGAAAAGCCAGATTGAGTTAAGACGACTGCAAGCTGAGAAAGAAAAGTTGGTAGCTGATAGTGAACGTCTACAGTTTGAATACGATAGAGCTATGACGCAGTGTGGGAAAGCACAAGCTTCAAATGAAAAAACACAGGAAGAAATGGCCAGAGTTCAAATAGAACTTGAGAAAATGTATGACAAACATGATAAAGTATCCGCAGAATTGAGAAAAGTCCAGGCAGAATTAGATAAAGTGAAACAAGACGCTAGTGGAGCTAGAGAAGAAGCAGAAAGATACGCAGCTCGCTATGGAAAGTACCATGATACCAAAGAAGAACACGAGAGAGCTAAGATGGAGGTGGAACGACTACGCGCGCGGATAGAGAAGATGACGGTTGATCTGGATCGAGCCCGCAAAGCCGAAGAGGAAGTGACCCGTCTACGTTCGGAGCTCGAACGCGTCGAAGGGGTTCGAGGTAAATACCAATTCGAACAGGACAAGTGGACGAATGAATTAACAAGAATGCAAGCAGAAGTCGATAAACATCGAGAGCGTTACGAGGCTTCGCAGGCTGACATTCAGCGGTTGCAGGCTGAAAAGGACCAAGCAGAGACAAAATGCCATGAAATGAACATCCAATTAGAAATTTCTAGGAGTGAAGTTTCAAAATTGAACGCAGCATTAGAAAAGCAACGAGTAGATCTTGAACGTGCTCATATTGAGTGCGAAAAGTTCAGAGATCGATGCGAAAAACTAAAACTGCGTTCAGATCAACTGGATAAAGATAATGAGCGACTTAAAAACGAATTGCAACAGATTGAGAGGATGAAATTACAAGCTGTTGCTGGAGATAAGGCCAGAACTGAAGATAGGCTAGAAATTGAGCGACTTCGGGATAAATTAGAAAAAGCTATTCAAGCAAGAGACTCGACAGAAATGGAAGCAGGTCGCTTGGCTAAAGAACTTGAGAAGTCTCAAATGCATCTTGCTAAGTACCAAGAAACTAACGAAGCAACGCGAGTCGAATATGAAAGGATGACGAATGAATTAGGTCGAATGCATGAGCGCCTTGAACGAACAATCCTTGAGATGAGACAGATTGAACAAGAAAGAGATGCTCTTAGAGCCGAAATACAAAACACAAGGCGCAATATTGAACAACAGCAAAGGACGTTAGATCATCGCACACAGGAGACTTTAGTAAAGCTACAACAAGAACTAGCACAATCTGTACGAGACAGAGAAAAGATGGCATCGATATTAGAACAACGTGACCAACAGGCAGATGCTATAGAGAAGCAAATAGTAAAATTGGAAGCAGACACAAAACAGTTGACTATAGAACGCGACCAATTAGTAGCTCAATTAGAAAAGTCACAAGACATGCTCGTAAATTTCCAACGAGAACTAAATGCATCGGAGGCCGAATTGCAAAAGCAGCGTGAAGAAGTACGACGACTGAAAGAGGAACAAAGAAAGATGGCTCAGGATTCGGAACGTGGAACCAAAACCGTCCTGGAGAATCGTGATAGAGAAATCGCTAAATTACAGCAACAGCTACAAGGACTAACAAAAGAAAGGGATACGATTAGGCAGAGAGCCGAAAAGGCTGAACAAGATGCCAAAAAAGCTGGGGAGGTCGAAAAGTGGCGACAAGCCGTAGAACAGGAGAAATCAAAAGCAATCGCAGCTGAAAGAGCGCTCTCAGAATGCCAGCAACGCTTACAGTCTTTGGAGAAACAATTCCAGATGCAACATCAGCAATTGCAGCAACTTCAAGCACGCGGTCCGTCTGACGTGCGAGAGGTTCAAAAGCAGCTGGAAGCAGCTCAAGCGGAGGCGCGGACAGTTGCCGTCGAGAGGGAGCGATGCCAAGCACAACTCGAGATGCTCGTTCAAGAGCTGGAAAAAAGCCAGGTCAGTTGGAGGATCGCCCTGCGACGCGCGGCTGTCGGGACCGCATCGCGTGGTTGAATCGAGTTTTAGTTAAAAAAAATTAAAAGATAAGATACACTTTATTCGTAGAAGAGGACGGTTGAATAAAGAACCAAACTCGATTGAATCGCTTTAGAGTCGCGTGCGTTGTCTGCTTAAATCATTGCACCGGTGTCGAGTAGTAGTTTTTATTTCAATGTTCATCCGTTTTCGTTTTGTTTCGAATCATGTTTGCCGGTACCATTGTCGCTGTACAGTAGCATGCACCCACAGCCCGCTGGGGCATCCTCCAACCCCTCATGATTCGTATTTATTTTATTAGTTTCATCATGAGCGTCTAAATTCATCGGAATGTCTTGTATTTGAAGCAAGTTGTTGCACCTGACATTATAATTGCACTTAATGTTATTTTTGAGAATGTCGTGTCCATGTTTGGTGCAAGAAAATTGCAGCTTTATGTATCAAATTTAATTATAAATTTTTGTGACTTTTCTCTTTCAGCATTCGCTACTTGTACTGTGTATATTTGCGATTCATTGTTCGTCGTCTGCTATTAAAGATATTTTAAAAATCTTTTATTGTTACATTTTTTGCTGCAAGTAAAATATTTCATTTGCAAATTGGTATTTGTAAAAAAATATGCTTTCGTATTTCAAGCTTACAAAAACTATCCTGTTTTCCAACCGTATATCATACATTTTGAATAGTAGATCTTTCGGTGTAGAATGATAAGTATTGACAACACTTATTGTGCAAAAATAATAATATTTTTTCTGAAACAGCTCGATCTCCTCGAAGCGAACAAGAAACTTCAGGCAGCTGGTACGCAGAACGCAAAAGCTGGGGACGATACAGCCCAAGCTAAACGCCATCTGCAAGAAGAATTTAAGAAGCTGGAAGACGCGCGAAGGCAATTCGAGGAGCAGAGGAGAGCGTGGGACAACAAGAGGAAAGAAGTGGACGAGAAAGAGAAGTCGCTAGCAGAATTAGATAGACAACTGAAGAAGAGGAAAGAGCAAATGGACCAAATGGAAGCGTCTTTGAGGAAGGCAAGTAGTAATAACAAAAATAGCTACTATTCTTAAATTCTAACGTCCTTGTAGTGAATATTACTTATCTTTAAAACAAATGTCAAACAGGCGGGTGGCACGACAGCGGCGGTGACAGACATAAATAAGAAGTTGACTGAGACCCAGAAGCAGGCTGAGCAAGCTCAGCAGCAGTTGGAGGCGAGCAAGGAAGAAGCGAAGAGGCTCACGGCAGAGACCGAACGGCTGCTACAGCTGGTGCAGATGTCTCAGGAGGAACAGGCGCAGAAGGAGAAACAGATTATGGATTTGCAACAGTCAGTAACCATTTTCATTCAGCCGTTCATTTTTTATTACATTATTTTACTTCACGAGTGTAGGCGAGTTGTAGTGTAGTGCGTATAGATACGCGCTCTTGTGTGGTACTACTAAACTGAGCGCACACAAAGACAATGTGCACACACAAGACACACACACAAGTTTGACACGCCTGCACTCGTAAGATAAAACATTCGCACTTAGTTCACCAACAGCTATTAAACTAAGGGTACTTTGTTAAGTGCTATAATATAACTAATCAATGCTAAAATCAACACTAAGAAGAACACCAACACGAAAAAAATAGTATTATTAATTACTAGTCAATAGCCCAGTGATCTAATTATCAAAAAGAAAAACAGATTATGGTTTTGCAGCAGAGAAGCTAGTAACAAACATTTTTCATTCTCCGTTTCATGGTATCATTGATAAAAACTTATACAAATTTTGTGCAACATATAAAGATCAAATAGGTAAGATAAGATATTATGCAAATTAATGATAATTCTGTTTTTTTTTCAGGTCTGTCAGAAACCTTCAAGCCAAACTAAAAAGTCAGCAACAAGCACAAGCACAAAGAGAAGAGGTATGTGTCATTTCATTTTACTATTGTTTTACCAAATAATCATATTTTTACCATACTAAAAATATTGTATTAACATTAATATAAAAAATACATAATATATGACCAGAACTCAAAGATAGAAAACCAGTAATTTCAAATAATGTTATTTAAAACCTGATTAAAAATAAATATACCTACCTATAGATATTAAAATTGAAACCAATTAAAAAATTAACCAACTGTAAGTAAAGTACATACCTAAATAAATACCTTCCATGGTCCAACATTTTTAATCAGGTTCTTATAATTTACACCCAACTATAAACTGAGAGGGGAAAAAACAAGGAAAATGATAAATACAAAAGTTTGTATTTTTCACATATAAACATTTGAAAATTTTTATATGACCTTAATTGCACAAATACATGAAAAAAATCGTTATTCTGAGGTACATAGGTACCTAATACGTACAGGAAGTCTTTAATCCTTGCCTAATTCAGATAAGTTTCAGTCACATAAAAATACTTTGGCAAAAGAGTAGGTACCATAATTTTCTCAATAACCTCATTTCTAAACAAATGACATTCCTTGTTTTTACCCTTCAATTGCAAATGCCTTATATAACACTTTAAAATGACTAATACCACTAACTCTTTTTGTTCCACGCAGGCCGGACCCGCTGGCTTCCTCAAAAGCTTTTTCTAAGTTAGTCTTTTGCACCAAGACTGTCCGTTATTTTGCTCTTTCCTTTATTTTCTTTTGACCATCAACCTCTACGACTTCTCTGACTCAGAAACAAACAAGCTTTAACAGCAAAGTAACTTGTAAGAGTAAAATTACAAAATTTTGTAAGAAAGGAAGTGTTCAGTTAGCTCTTTTATTGGTCACGAAAGGGATTCAATTTTGGGGAATCTTACAGGGATAGGTTGATATTAGCTCGTGTTGGATTCCTATTATAATGGGTTGTTATAATAATGGATAGTTGTTTCCCAAGCGGTAGATTCTTGTAAAGTTTTTCAGAATTGAGTCCGTCACCGCTCCTCAATGTAAGCACACAACAATTAGCATAGATATTTCTAAGTGATGTTTAAAGAAAAACAAGTAAGCGTGTTCAGTGGGAATTATTTTTAAGTAAACAAATCAATATTGTAAAACTGTTAAGTAACCATATATCTATTATAGATAGATCGATTAAGATGTCCACTAGTCGATGTTACCAAGCTTTCGTCTCGTTATGCAAAAATAACATTAAATATAAAAAAATTAAGAAAATTTATGTTGGCCTCTCTAGAGTTATTTTTGACTTTTGAGATTATTATTGTTGAAAATTTTGTTGTTGATGAGTAAAATACTATGAACTTTTGAATTCCTTTTTTCTTTTACTTTACTTTTTTTACCCTTGAGTAGGAGTTAGCAAGAGCAAGGCAGGGTGAAATAGCAGCATTGGAAGACCTTAAGAACGTTTTTAGAGAAAGAGACGATGCAAGAACCAAGTACGAAGAAAGCAAAATGAAAATAATAGATTTAGAAATAGAGCTTAATGAATCATCTTTAATCCTATCAGAGGTGCTTAAAATATCTGATGGACAGGAAATGTGTAAAATTAAAAAGAGTAAAAGCTATTTCGAATTGCAAAAGAGTGGTAAGGTAGTGGATAGACTGGACAAATTTAATAGATTTAGCAGGAGCTCGAACGACATAAATGTCCTCCATTACAAAGAAAATAAAAATAACCGGCCAAGTATCATTAAATTTACGAGAAAAATAAACGATTTGTCCAAAGAAATTGAGATAAAGAATTCTAAGATAATTGAACAGCAGCGATGTATATCAATACTGGAAGATGCTCTAAGAGAAAATAATAACATAGCAGAATTTGAACAACTATTGGCGGTTGTGAGAAGTAAAGATGAGAGAATTAATGAATTAGAAAAAATTGTGAATAACAAAGGTGGTATACCAGGAGATTATAAAGATAAAAGAATATTGGAACTTGAAGAGGCAATAAAAGAGTCGTTCATGATAGCTGCTGAGAGAGAAAAAGTTTTCTATGAGGAAGAACAGAGAAGAATCGCTTCTTTGAACAAGGTGAGCCAAATTTGTTGTATTTTTATTAGCTTTGTATGTTATCCCAACATAGACTTAGCTGCTTGCATCCTCGGCATTTGTATTCGGGAGAAGCCTTAGTCCAACGGTGGACGTCTTTTGACTAAAAATCTGATGATAAATATACATAACAGACTTCGAAATCATCACTCACAACACAAATATTATGTTATTTACTGTCTTAAGTGAGAAATTAACAAAAATATATTTCCTTACCATATTAAAATCAGAGTTTACAAACAGACATAACCAAGGCATGGTGTCGTATCGAAGCAAGCTATGTTTGGCTACGTCATGAGAAGAAGAGGTTATTATAGCGACCATTTGACTTTTGGTTTTGATACTTTTATCCAATGATGTTATAAGTATTACAGTACTCCTAACATCCTATTTTACCAACCTTTATGTCTATTGGTGATCTTGGGTCTTAATTTAAACCGAGTAATTTACGAACTGTGAATAAATTGTAGATGAGAAAGATGGAGCAGAGGATTCGGTCGCTGCAAAACGCGTCAGCTTTGAAATGTGAAACTTGCACACTAGTACTGAAGCGATTCAAACAGCTGGAGGACACACTGGAAGCATGTCGAGCGAATAAAGAGACGATACTGCGTCAACTATTGCACACGGTGTAAGTACAATAAGTAAAACTTGGACAGAATTTCCAATATGATTACTATAAACTGTACGAGCAGATTTTTTGTTGTTGACAGCTGGACTACATTAAACTAGCGACCAACTCCGGGAAACTGAGTAACGTGGTTTTTAGATGTATGCTGAATCTTGATGAAATAACTATAGAACATATTTTTGTTTACAGGCAAGAAATTTTAGAAACAGCCATTAGTGAAAAGGATTCGCAGATAGCAGAAATGGAAATTAAAGGTGTCTTAGACGAGGATGAAACGGCGCGCTGCAATACCCTCAAAAATGAAAGGGATAGACTACTTGAAAGATTGAAAGTTGAGGTAAATACAGCGTTTTTTTACGCTTAATGGAAAATTCGTCAACAATAACTAAAGTTAGTCAAGAAGTTTGTAATTAATCACAGTACAAGCTTTACATACACGGTGGCTGGCTCTTGTCTCAAATGAATTGATAAGTTTCAACAAGAATTTGATATTTAAGGATCCGTTGATGTTGTTTGAAGAGAACTGGCAGGTTTGCGCAATGAAATCTGCAGAAGAAACTCTTGACAATTCTATTAAACATTTTTGCGTATTAGTTGTAGCTTTTCCTATTTTAATAGATTAATATAACTTTTGCATCAAAGTAATTCCTGTGGGAAACTTTACTTACAGAATGAGCGAATGGTAGAACTTCAAAGAGCAGAGTACCAGGCGCCCATGAGATGCAAAGGGCGGTCGCTTCCAGAGCTATCGCTTGCCGATGACGTCATCTCCGTGTGTGACGATAATGTAATTGTCTGGGTAACAAAACATAAAGTATCGAGAATGGAGTGGGGTGGCATTTTTTATATTTTTGTCTTAATTTTTTTTTACTTACATCTGCGTTGAAGCAAGGTATGTCTTTTAACTTTAATTGCTAGGAAACAACTATTAATGAATAACACAGTTTTATTAACTCTGTGTGTGCCTGAAAAGGTTTATAAGTGATCTTTGTCTGTTTGTTTAAGATCTTAACAACAGCGATATACCTATGGCATACATTTTACTATTCCTTATTTATTAAAAGTCCAATTTTACTAAAAACACAATTGCCAAATAATTTCATGTGAATGAGAGTTTTTACACTAAAATGCTCAAATTTAAGTGAGTTTGTGGATATGTGTGTTAAACTAAAATATTGTATTGAAATTTTGAAAGACAGCTGTATGGTATTGAATTTTAACCTAGATTATAAGAATTTATGATGTTCTTTAAATAATTACTTCATAAACCATTAATTACTTCATTACCTACCAAGCCATTCATTGCATAGATTCATGGTAGGTAACTTTTCAATTCAATTATAATGACATTTCTCTTACACTTCATTCATTGAAAGCGCCTAATATGTCCCCACCGAAGGACTCGAGCCTACCCTGAAATCAGGATGCATAGGCCTTAGTCGACCACGCAGGCCCAGTGCGGGTTGATCAACTTCACAAACAACCTCTGAATTTCTTCGCAGGGGTGTGCCGATTTCCTCACGTTGTTTTCCTTTACCGTAAGTGCGTCGAATAAACTTACGAGTACGAATATGAAACTCGAAAACACCGCATGTGCCGAGGGTTGAACAGAAGGCAGCTAGCGACTCTCCCCTACATTTACTTGAAATCAATCGTTATTATTTTGGCATTAAAATCGATTTGACACCGACTCTAGATCGGATCAGTAATAAGCACTCTTTACAAACCACGCCTATCGCACCTTAATTATACCAACCAAAACAAACGGTCCACACGTGATGGTTTGGCTAGGCAGAAGCCCCTCAAAACTTTTTTTTTAATCTATGGCGTTAGTTACCTTTGTGCCAATGTCAAGTTTGCAGATGCAAGTGACTCTATTCTGCGATTTCGTAATAATGATGGAAACTACTGAAGTACTTTATAATAATAGACTTTAGGTACCTGCTATAATAAAGTAAAATAATAATAAAATTATTTTAGACAAAAACCGTCCTAGTTTACAAGTATAATACCTACTCATCTAAATAAAAATTAAAATGTAAATGACGTAATTAATAATATCGGCAATGGAAACGAAATTATAACCAAGGGACACTTTGGTCGATGTTTGGTTGCTTTGAACCCTACCCTATTCGAAAAAGTCACTAAGTAGCTTTACACTAAATTCAAGTTTAATTTCAGGAGGAGGACATCCCAGCGACGGTTTTATGACGTCAGAAAGCTAAGTCAAGTACATGTTGTGGCTTTAGCCTCATTCGCACTGCCATCCATCTGCTACCTTACCAATCATCGCTTTTTCACTCCGACATCTTTTTAAATTACACATTTTTCAAACTTTATACGGTGAAAATGTCTTCAGTTTTCACCTCGGACCACTTGCTTGCGATTCCAAAGTGTCAATCTTTCTATAAAACTGTTCGTGCCATAACGACCAATGACATGTTATTTTTTTATATAATTATTTTGTTTTGTAAATAAATTTTGTTTTGTTAAACGTTGTTTCTTTTTTGTTTTCGTTACATTTATCCCAACTTTATTTCTACTTTGTTATTATTTTGAGTTATTCTCAATTTAATTTGAAAGTGAACGACAATTTTTAACCAGAACCAAAATTATTTAATACTATATATTTATTGCCTATTAGTAAATGTTTTAATTAAAAACAAATTGTTAAAGAGTGTATACCTAAAATAACTTGTTTAGAGCAATAAATAATGTAACTACATTATTCCGCATAGTTAATATTCATATGGGTGTCTATTTTTATTAGAAAATTCTTCTTATTTTACAATTATAAACTATCAATACTAAGAAAAATTTACTGTTCATAGAATTTGTGTTGATCTGACTTACTATTTAAAACTGATTCCCCTTACAAATTCAGTGAAACTAATATAATCTTAAAATCGACTCAAAGCAAATTTATTTAGATTTTAATAAATAATACGATTATTTTGTTTTAAGACGTTATAGCACTTATTATATTAAAACGTTTGTCATAAATAGAAAATACAGATTGCGATTGAAATCAGTTACTAAATGTGAGGTCGCATGATTTGCGGAAAATTGAAGGTTACAGCCTTGTGGCTATTTATTTCGTTATAATATTGACATATCATGCACAAAGTATAAATGATTCAAAGCTTACGGTCAGCATATCATAAAAATAACTGTATATCTAACTAAAAATAATAATTACAAAATATCTATCGGATATGGATCCTATTTTTAAATTATTATTTTTAGTTCGGTATTGTGATAAGCATACTAAATGCTACTATGTTAAATACATAGTCTAAGAAAACAAGGTCTAACAAAAAGACCACGTGACTTGACACAAGCCTACGTCATCTGCTTTTCTTCCTTGTCGAATAATACGCATTCGACAAGGATGAACAGCAGATGACGTAGGCTTGTGTCAAGTTTGACAGTCCGATTGTTAGACATTGTATTTTTTAGACCATGGTTAAATATGAATTTAGTTATCAAATTAGCTTCCTAACTCTCCTAGAAAGGTGTACCAACTATTTTTGTGAGATACGCTTGTACAAAATCAAAAGAAGCACTGCCTTACATTCTAAGTATAATAATTATTATAAATTATGTTTGATTAAGTTAAGTGTGTCACACTAAGTGAATGATGGCAGTTAGGTATCTAAGGGCCTGCGATAATGAGGCATTTGGCCTAGCGCCATTTTCATGCTATCTCGTTTTTACAAAGTACTGTATATTATAGTATCAGACAAATACAAAAAACATACCACTTGGTCACGTTACCCGACCTATTCAATACGTCACATTATAACACGACTAATATGGATTGAAGAAAAGTAAAAATGTTCATTATTATAGGCCTAATAAAACGTTTACCAACTACAAACAATACAACACTAATTATTTTATATTGTGCAAAAATACGAAAATCGACTTACTGCCATCTTCAGTAGTATGGGTTCCAAAGTTTCAAATCTGCTTGAAAAGAATCGTCGCTTTTGGTCGTTGAGTTTGAAAACCGCGGGAAGAAGAGAGCGTCATGGCAGCTACGCAACATAACCTAAAAACACATTTATTGTGAGCTTTTTTACAAAATCTTTACAGTATTGCATTTGTGATAGATAAAATAGACCCGGCAATTGTAATCCAATTTGTGAAAAGACTTTTAAATTCCTCGTGTTTCTAAAATATCCAACTTATTTATATACCTAGAATAATTAAGAAAAATCCTTAATCCTTAAGCCACAATTTGTAAAAGCTTTATTGCTGTTTTAAGCAATTGTTTTTAAAATGGTAATAAATGTAAAACCAATTTCATAAATTGGATTATCGCCCTTACATCGAATAATATTTCCGTGATACTTATCGCTTCTTTCTATTTCAAAGGACAATGGTCAATTAAAATATGAAACAAAAATAATCTAGATATTGAGCCAAGTGTCTAAATACTGAATCCTGTGAGTATAAGTAATTATAAATACTGCTTCTTAAAAAAGCTTAAGTATAATTTTATTCTAAAATGACCAATGTCCTTTCCGAGCGTAAGCTTGGAGTAACCTCATTTCTCATTTGAACTTGTCTATTAACCTTGTTATAATGTATAATGTATTATTTAACTCACAGATAATAAAAATTACTAGTGTTGGCAAGTTTTAAAGGCTTTTTATACACAGTCGCTGAATGTAGTATGTATTCGTATGGTAGGTGGGATGTATAGCGACGCCGGAACGCTGCGTTGACAGGCACAGTTCTATTTTTAAATTTTCAAACTTCGAACATTTTGTTTTTATTTTAAAAATCTAATGTGTTCCATTCCACGCAGCGTTCTGGCCATGAGCGACTTAAATTTTTTGTATCGACTCAAAGTGTGTAGTTGAATTGTATGATCAGTCACAATAATTATTATGGTATTAAAGTAAATGATATTAGTTACTTGTTACATAATATAATGGTATAAATAAACAGTGGGTCGTATTGTTTCACACGTTGTATTGACCGAAATTATGCTGAGAAATATAAAAATACGTGTTCTTTGAAAATATAATATCTTCATATACGGAACGATACTGTTTGTTTTTTTTAATACCAATTTCGAGTTCATGCAACGCAATGGTGTAGTTGATAGTTTGCCTGACTACAAAAGTCTTGGGTTCGAATCCCACTAAAAGCAAACATTATTTTTATTTCGCCTTAGGTTTAAGTACCTGTGTCGATATACATGGAGGTTGTTATTTCATGTAAGTATTCATTTATCTATCTGAAATGTAGGTGTACATATAGCTGTTTGATTGATATCTACAAATTATGTTGCGTTAGTTAGACTAAGCCAATATGTATTTACTAGTTTTTCACCTCGCGGCTCCGCCCGCATTACCAGTTTTTCCCGTGGGAATGAGGATTTTTTCCGCAGTAAAATGCAGCCTTCTTCAGGGCCTATTCTATATTTGTACCACGGTTTAGTCGTTTCGGAGCCATTCAATTATTAGAAATATATTAGGTTATTTTTACACCTTGGATTACATTATTGAAGTATTTTTTTAAATATAACATAGCCTATGTTACCCGGGGATAATGTAGCGTCCCAATAGTGAAAAATTTTTTAGATTCTAAGTGAATGATTTTTTTTCCCACCTTTTTGAGCATAAGTTTCACAGATTTAAACTGTTTCAGGCTTTTAAAAATATTTCCTTTTGTTTCATTAGTCATTAGTATTTTTGTAATGAACGTAATTTTATTATTATTATTCCATTACGACTTATAAAAAAGCTATTCTAATAAAATTCTTTGTCTGTGCTCCGAAGCTAGCGTCCAAATATGTCAAAAATCATCACATAACAATTTCTTTTTAGATTGTTTTTATTTGGAATATTTTACAAATTGTAAAGATTTGATGAAACCATGATACAGAAAATATTATGACGAAAAATATTTATCAACATCTCATTTATTAATACTTGCATGATATAACAATTCTAAATTATGAGATAGATGGATATATTTTCGACCAAGCCACAAATTTTGGCATGATAAAGTAAGTAAACTTTTATTTTGTTCCCAAACCTAGTATAGTACTAAGATATAATATATTACACAGAAAAAGGGCAACATCATTCAACTGTGTAACCAAGAACTACGTCAATTGGTTCATCAAAGATTACAGCCAAGATTTCAGCAAACTGCAAACCAGTACCTACTTTATTTAGAGCATTTCTACTTAACTACACTCTCTAACCAAGTCTATCAGAAACATAATAATATTAGAAAGGTACTTTTTGTCTCTCAAGGGGTAAGCAGTAGTTGTAAATAGCTCATTTGTGAGTTTTTTGCTTCATAAATAAGGCACAAAAATACCAAGTCTGATAAATATTTTGGAGTATAAAATTCGGTACGCAACTAAACTACGATACCTTGAAATTCATCTTTCATAATACTACACAAGAGCTTTTGATTGGTCATTTAACGTTTACCGAATAATTTACCTATTGTAATTTTTTAATACCTACCTACTTTAAAATCAATATTACCTACGCCGAAAAAATTACTACGGGGCTACGGGCTACGAAAAAAGTACTACGAGACTGCTTCGAGCTACAAAAAAGTTTTTTGACTGAAACATCGAGAGAAAAATCTGCACATTTCAGCAAATTAATTCAAAGTTGCATTGAGTTATGTAGTCGACTAACTTGCACTGGACCGGTGTAAATTAATAGAAAGCTTGATAAGGTGGGGACCAAAATTAGACTATGAATTTATGTAAATTAGGTCTATCAGGATCTGATGGATGGAAAAAAAAATTGCCGCTAGCAAAGTTTCTTCGACATTATCACCACTTTTTAAGCTAAACCAAAAACAATTCCTCGAAATTTTCAGTTGACTTTTTTTGTTTCCATATGAAAATCGCTATTTTCTAAACTTTTTTTTTGCCATCAGATCCTTGCCTATAAGATTTGTGATTGATGCTTGTCAATCAGCTCCTTAACAGCCTCCCTAGATATTCCGGATTCGAATCCCGGTCGGACACTTTATAGTCGAACAAATATCACTTGTCAGATTTTCCCCCTTTTCGAAGTTTGGTTAGATTAGATTGTCCAAATATAAAGATTCTGCACTTCGGAAGGCACGTTGGTATCCACTATCTACGGAGTAAGTCTAACGACATGTAACCATGAGCCATGACAGAAATTAAAAATTTTGGCAACAGAATTTGTAAGGTTTTTTTTTTTTTTTTTTTTTGAATTGACCTATGCTTGTGTCGAAAAGGTACGACCAATCAAGCTTCACCGGACTTGCGGGGGAGTGGAAGACTCTACCCCAAAAAAAAAGTCATATACCTACCAGCGCGTCTAGGGGCGGCTCGTTGTAAGGTCTGTACAGTAGGCAGTACATGCGGCTAGAACTCTGACTTTGAGAGCGCCGTTATTCAATAGCAGTAGAGGCAAACTTCAAAGTGCGAATGTCTAGCCGTATATGCTGTCTACTGTACACATCTCTAAACCAATACGATAAGCAGGTGTAACTTAATAATATTTGTTATCTTGTCATTATAGTTCTTTTTATGAAAGCGGAATCATAAATCAAAATGAGTGTTATACCTGAAATAACGACAGCGGATTGGTTGAATTACACCCAATATTTCTTACATCGCAATACGCCAAGGTACAGCATATTCTCATTTCAAAAAGTGGACAACCTTTTTGATATACACAATCCGTTGTATTTAGAGGTAAGAAAACATACAGGAGTCTAGATACCTTTGCAACCTTTAAGCTGATTTCAGACTACGCTATATAGTGCTTATAGACTATAGCAAAGATACCACGGGGCGGTCACTCCTTACAGAAAACGCGTTTTGACAAGCTACTTCTTTTTGAATAACAACTGAATATCAACTTCAAGTCAATGGCGCTAGGCGCTATGTAAAAGACCCCCGAACACCCCTGGTAGTGGCAGTCCCACGGCGCCTGCGGGGTGCGGGGCGTGGGGGGCTATATCGGGCGGGGAACTCATTTTAGCGCGGGGGGGGGGGTCCATTGTCCTTTCTGTACGGGTTAGTACTATTATTTTCTTTTGTGCTAATGCTTTATTATATAGCATGGCGTTCACATTATGCGAGTGCCAATTCGCAGCGACTGATCGCTGTGTGTGACCGAAGCTTTACGGTGAAGAAAATGTCGTGAGGAAATCGACCATTCCGCACTTATTAGTCAACATGGTCTAAGAAAACAAGGTCTCACAAGTAGACCACGTGACTGACACAAGCTTATATAATTTTGCGCTGTTCATCCTTGTCTATTACACGCATACGACAAGGAAGAAATGACGTAGACTTGTGTCAGTCACGTGGTCTTCTTGTTAGACCTTGTTTTCTTGGACCATGATAGTCAACTAAGGCCTGTTTACCCCCTGATCTAGGGCAGGCTCGAAACCTCTCGTTGGGTACATAATTACGGCTATAAGATGGGATTATATCGAAAAGCAACACGAGCGTAGCCGCTAGCATACACCTAGTACTTACGAGTAATACTTACATGATATTAAAATTTTATTTTTTTATTATGATATTAAAAGAGTTCACATTTTAATTATTTATTTGTATTAAATAAGTACTTTTTAGGATTTTTGTATCACTTTTAGATGCATATTTTCTTCTGGCGAGTTCAACAATTTGATTGTCTTCTGTGGAGAAGAACTCATCGGAAAAACACCACAGGCGTTGCATCTTTTGAAAATATTTTTTGATTATTTCAATACTCGTAAAAGGAATTGAAAAAAAATGTCATAATGCTTGTCAAGCAAACGAATCCCATAGATTTTTCTTTTTTCTACGTAGGACAATTTTTTGAACTCGCCAGAAAAGAACATCTTATCCTAAACCTAAAAAGTTAATTCTTTGAAATCTTCTAAACAGTAGTCTGTTCATTAACTTTCTTATTGTTTTTTTTCTTAGAATTAAGTTTGTGTTTGTTTATGCTTGCAGAGTATAGTTAACTATTTCGTGCTTTATTTTTTTTTGCTCATACTGTCTCTGCTATGTGTAGTGGGGACTGTGTTGGTAGTACATCTCAATATCGTGCGATATAACAAGACCAATGTTATGATTTACAAGGTTTGTACGTTTTTTATCCGTTTTAATTATGGATATCTATCTTCTTCTATCTATCAGAAATCAGAAATCAGAAATCAGAAATCAGAAATCATTTATTGCATCAAACTCATCTATAGGTACTATAATAAAACTGAAGAATCGGCGTGTCTGCACATTGATTTGTTTTTCAAAAAACTGATTGTAGGTGATAAAGGGAGTGTAGCTGAACACAAAAATACAAGTTTTGAAATTTTTTTTCGTCTGTCTGTCTGTTTGTACACGCTACTCTTTGGAACTACTGGACGGATTTTAATGAAACTTTACAATACAGCAAAGACATCAGAATAACACATCTTATGCTAATTTTTACCGCGGGAAAATACTTCTTTCCCACACGAAAACCTGTTAACGCAGGCGGAAAGCTAGTAATAGAATAAAACATATTAAGGAAAATCTAAAAGTAGGCTGAAAAGTGGCCGGCTCTATTACTATATTAAATTGGGCCGCGCTCCCGCAGGCGGGTGCGTGCATTGTCATCTGAAGGGTAAATTATCACCAGAAGGATGTTCACTACCAGAAAGGCATTCTGTAAGGTGTAACCTAAATTCCTTGGCTGCTTTAACTGCATCTGTGTAGAGATGTGTAGGTAATGCGTATGATATCACAAAAGTAACATCACCCTAAAGGTAATGCAATATCACACATTACGCGACTATTGTAACCAGTACACGTACACATCACACATTAGCTATTATGGAAGAAAATCAACTTCTTTCGGGTCAGTTATTAGTAAAAATAAAAACAAAAACACTTTTTTTGTGTGCTATGTATCTCGAGTTATTCTGTCGCACGCAGGTAATGTTATAATAATAACTAGCGACCCGCCCCGGCTCCGCACGGGAAAATGGTTATTGTGGGTTATCCTTCAGTATATTATGCATGTATTATACATATAAACCTTCCTCTTGAATCACTCTATCTATTAAAAAAAACCGCATCAAAATCCGTTGCGTAGTTTTAAAGATTTAAGCGTACAAAGGGAGGGACATAGGGACATAGGGACATAGGGACATAGGGACATAGGGACAGGGACATAGGGACGGAGAAAGCGACTTTATTTTATACTATGTAGTGAAGTAATATGTGCTGACGGTACGGAATACTACAGAGCATTTCTTCGTACTAAGTAACAAAGTTCATTAAACATTTCGGGTAATGTTTAGGGTGATGTGCAATGGTACGGGGTGATATCACCTTGTCGAAAGTAATGAGTAATGTGATATGGCATTAAAAAGTACTGTTTTGTGCATGTCTATCTGTGATCTCTTTATTTAAAATAGTGAAACTTGACGGCCCTCAGCCTAGTTGGTAGAGCTACTGCCTCCAAAACACAGGGGTTCGAATCCCGCCCAGGGCAAACATTCGTGTTCTCCTTCACGATGTTTTTCCGTATCAACGCGCTAGGCCTAGGTTCGAGGGTCCTTGACCCGCCCCTAGACGCGTTGGTACATGACTACATTGGGGTAGAGCCATCCGCTCCCCCGCAAGTCCGGTGAAGCTTGATTCGTCGTACTTTTTCGAAATAAGAAAGGTCAATTAAAAAAAATATATTCATGTGATGAGCACATGTGTTTGCTTTGTGTCTGGAATTCTGGATGTTGTATTATTTGTGTGCATGTACGAGTATGATGATGATGATTATGATTTGGATGGAGAGGGAAGGGCACCAAGTACCCAAGACCACTGCGACTCATAGTGGATCTATTGTAGTCGGCCCTCATAGGCTATATAGCCTCTTCTAAACTATATAACTTCTTCGTTTTGGTGGGATTTAGGCTTCGGGCTTCATGGGGGGGCAAACTTGTGCGCTCCCAGCACCCGACTCCTCTTATTGACGAGAGCATCGCACTCGAAGAGAAGTTGAAGTGGGGTTTCCTCTTCGTCCGCACAGAATCTACAGTAAGGGTTTTCTTATAAGCCCATCCTGTTCATGTGCTTATTGGTTGATTGTGCATGTACGAGTATGTCAGCTATCTGACACCCATTGCTCAGGCTTTGTCTAGTTTGGGGTCCGATGGCCGTATGTGAGATTTGCCCCATAAATTTATTTATTTATTATTTTCAGGCTATGGTAGGTATTTTTGGCTTCCTGGGGTTCGTCGGTACTGTTTTGGCGTTCGTGGCTTTCTCAATGATTATAACCAGTTTGGGACATGTTCTCCAATACACTGTCATCCCAGCCCAAGAAGACCTTAAGGAATTTCACAAATACGTAAACGGAATTATATACTTTTAGGGACCCCCAGACTAGCGTCTTTCGAGCGTCGACGTCGCGCATACAATCATAGAGCCTGGCCAGGTCTCCGTCACTCCATGTACTTACCGCTCGGCCAAGCGGTCTCGGGCCTATACATGAGAGAGAGAGATGCAGCAACTACTTCTTTTCGCCTAGCGCCGTGCGATCTGAATTGCACTTTATTATAACGAAGCTAGGGTTGCAATTTATATGAATTATATCGCCTAGTGCAGCTTCTGTAGGGACTACTATTTGGTATTCTGTGGCCTGGCCATAGCTTCGCACGACGCGCGGCGCGAACTGCAGCGAGACCGGAGTGACCGGAGGCGCGAACTGCGGTGCGTTGGTAGGCCACAACTCGCCGCGTAATCGCTCTACAGACCGTTCACCGTACGTCGCCCCCGACTGCCATAGTACCACTATCATATGGCAGGCGGGGGTCATCCGGTGTGTCGCAGCCTTAATTCTGACACCAGGGTTTATAAGGTAGATTAACCTAAAATCCCACACGAAAAGCAAGCAAGCATTGTTGGGATAGGTTATGAGTTAATCAAAATAACATTTCTCGTATCGCGTTTTTGAAATTTAAATCTAAATGGCTGCTAATCGCGGAGACAGCCCTTAAAAATATCATTTAGTTACTCGTGCTTTTCCGTCGTTGCAGCTGAAAATAGTTGTGGATGGAGTTTTTGGATTCCTTGTTGGAATAGAAGAATCAATTAAAGGGACTACAGAAGGCGGCAACTTGATAGATCAACTAAAAAGCAAGGCTCTATCAGCTGTGGCTTTGCCGGTCGTGCAACAAGGACTGACTGGCAAAAAACCTTCGGAAAATTTACTCAACACTGTCCAATTGGCTATTGACATACTTGAGGTTAGATTCACGATCAAAATAATTCAGTTAAAGACATCCTTATCATTAACAGCTCATGTATTATGTCCCTAACGTGGGCCTAGAGCCTACACTGGAATCAGTAGTATAGGCCTTAGTTGACCACGCTGGCCTAGTGCGGGTAGGTCAACTTAACACACAACCTTTGAATTACTTCGCAGGTGTGTGCAATGCAGGTTTCCTCACAATGTTTTCCTTTAACGTAAGAGCGTCGAATAAACGTACATATGAATTTGAAAATCGAAAACACATTGGTACGTGCCGAGGCTTGAACCTGCGAATTTCCGAATGGAAGTCAACGGCCCTAGCTACTAGGCCACTGGTACTCTAAAGACATTCACAACATGACAATAAATACTTTGCACCTGTGTGCGGAAAACATGAAGGAAGAACGTGGATTTTTTTTTTCCTTCATGGCGGAAAAGATTGAGAAAAAACAGAAAGTCATCAAAATCCAAAGGTTTTTTATTCGAAGTAAGATTTTTCCGAAATCATTTTTCGACGTCAATTTGATGCTAATAACTACCAAGGAGCAGATTGTCCATGGTTGGTCGTTCAAAAGAGGCGTTCTTCTGTGGAGAAGAACCGCCAGAAGAAACTCCAAATCGTGTTGCATTACTTTCAAATATTAATACAATAGCGCCTCATATTCATGGTACATTAAGTCATATATATTTAGGGACACAGCACACATTATCAACTCTGAAAGAGATTGTCACCGTTCTCCGCCCACATTAACAGTTTTTCCCGTGGGAATGAAGTATTTTCCCGCGGTAAAAGGTAGCCTATGTGTTAATCCAGGGTGTCAGCTAACTCCATACCAAAAATAAAATCGCTCCAGCAGTTTAGACGCGAGTACCAAACATGCACACTCACAAACTTTTGCCTTTATAATATTAGTGATTAGTGTGATGATGATATAATTTCTCTTGCAGTATATTAAACTACTTCACAAGATTTTTTTCTTTGCTGGCATTTTGTTTTTGATCTACTCTGCCGCCATTTGTTTGTGGGTATCCAGCCGTAGCTGCAAGAATGGTCCTACCAAGGCCTGCATCTGTGTAAGTTTATTTTTTATTAAAACAGTGAGTACTGTCAAGGTCAAATTGGTTCTCCGACGGATTTCCTCGTTCCAGCCATAGGAAATGTCTTTCTTGCAGTTTAAATAACTCTATTTATTTAACTCCTATGGCCGGAACGAGGAAATCCGTCGGAGAACCATTTTGCCATAGGAAATGCCTTTCTTGCAGTTTAAATAACTCTATTTAAACTGCAAGAAAGACATTTCCTGTGGCCGGAAAGAGGAAATCCGTCGGAGAACCAATGTAACCGACATAGCTATTCAAGTAAGCAAGCTGAAGTGGCAGTGGGCTGGTCACATTTGTCGCAGAACCGATAATCGCTGGAGTAAGCGGGTTCTGCTGTGGAGACCACGTCTAGGACAAGACAATGAAGTGTAGGATGCTCCCTGGCTATGCCTAACAGTTAAGTAGACTGCTGCAGGCAGTTAATATACCTTGTGGCATATCAAATCATCTCGATCTCAAAAATACATATATTTCACCCAATTTCATGATAAATGTTTTCGATGTTATTTAAGAAAATCGTCGAGAAATGGTCTTCCCTCTTAAATCCGAAACTAATGAGCCTAAACTATTGAAGAAAAAAAAATGCTGAAGATAGGTCTTGTTAGTTACAGGAACGTTTTAAAGTCTATCTATGGTATTTAAAGTACTAGGAAGCGTGTGAACCATTATTGGGAAACTTATTTTATTTCTCTAAAGATTTTTTTTACAGCGTTTTCCTTTGTGCTTATTGATATTCTGGTGGATAATTGGCGCTGTGACGATGCCGATAGCCCTAGCATTGTCGGACATTTGCGACAACCCTGTGCAGACCTTAGCCAGAATGATAAACCAGATAGTTCCAGCAATAAGTAAAGAAGTAAGCCATTCGCCATCTTCATTATAGAGTCATTGTCGTTTAAACGTTCGTCCTAGCCTTCTCCTTTATTTTATTTTTCCAATTTCGCCCGCAACAATATTATCTACTTTATCACGTACATCTATTACTCGATAACCTTTGTTTAACAATTTAAATAATTTATAGTTAAAATTTTATTCTACTAATATTATAAGCGCGAGAGTTTGTAAGTGTGGTTTGTTACTCTTTCACGCAATAACTACTGAATGGATTTGATTGAAACTTTACAATAATATAGCTTATACACAGGATAACACATAAGTCACTTATTACCGGGGGGAAAAATGGAAAATACTTTATTCCCACGGATAAATCTGATAACGCGGTAGGAGCCGCGGGCGGAAACCTAGTTAATTTATAATTATATGTCCTTACCGATACCCTGAAGCAGGGTTAATACCTAGATCGACCACGCTGGCCCAGTGCGGGTTAGTCTTCACAACCTTTGAGTTTTTTCGCGGTATGTGCAGGTTTCCTCACGATGATGTCACTGGGCGGGCGGTCACTCCATACAGAAAACGCATTTTGACAACCTACTAACAACTGAATATCCGCTACAAGTCAATGGCGCTAGGCGCTATGTAAAACACCCCCGAACACCACCGGCGGAGTCCCGCGGTGCCTGCGGGGTGCGGGGCGTGGGGCGCTATATCGGGCGGGGACTCATTTTGGCGCGGGGGGGTGAGTGTCCTTTCTGTACGGGTTAGTACTATTATTTTCTTCTGTGACGATGTTTTCTTCCACCGTATGTCAAAAAGCGTCGGTGGCCTCAAGCTTCAAATTCATATTGACGGCCTCGTAGCCTAGTTGGTAGTACATTTGCCTTCGAAGCACAAGGTCGCGGGTTCGAACCCCGCCCAAGGCAAACATTCGTGTGATGAGCACTTGTGTTTGCCTTGTGTCTGCATGTTGTATATTTATATATGTATGTATATCAGCTGTCTGACACCCATAGCACAGGCTCTGCCTAGTTTGGGGTCAGCTGGCCGTGTGTGAGACCCACATATTTATTATTTTTATTATTATTATTATATGTACGTTTATTCGACGCTGTTACGGTGAAGGATAAAATTATTGTATTTTTTGTATTTTTTTTTCAGTTACTGCTGTATTACCTTGGCTGCGTTGAACCGAATCCTATACAATGGATCATGGATATTATATATTCAGTTGTGACGTATGTTTTGGGCCCGGTGGCTTCTGGGATCGTATACTTGATCGGCGATTTTGGTAATCACTACATAGTATAAAACAAAGTCGCTTTCTCTGTCCCTATGTCCCTATGTCCCTATGTCCCTATGTCCCTATGTCCCTATGTTCCTATGTCCCTGTGTCCCTGTGTCCCTGTGTCCCTGTGTCCCTGTGTCCCTGTGTCCCTGTGTCCCTGTGTCCCTGTGTCCCTGTGTCCCTGTGTCCCTGTGTCCCTGTGTCCCTGTGTCCCTGTGTCCCTGTGTCCCTGTGTCCCTGTGTCCCTGTGTCCCTGTGTCCCTGTGTCCCTGTGTCCCTGTGTCCCTGTGTCCCTATGTCCCTATGTCCCTATGTCCCTATGTCCCTATGTCCCTATGTCCCTATGTCCCTATGTCCCTATGTCCCTATGTCCCTATGTCCCTATGTCCCTATGTCCCTATGTCCCTATGTCCCTATGTCCCTATGTCCTTAAGTCCCTGTCCCTATGTCCCTATGTCCCTATGTCCTATGTCCTTAAGTTCCTATGTCCCTATGTCCTTATGTCCCTATGTCCCTATGTCCCTATGTCCCTATGTCCCTATGTCCCTATGTCCCTATGTCCCTATGTCTCTATGTCCCTATGTCCCTATGTCCCTATGTCCCTATGTCCCTATGTCCCTATGTCCCTATGTCCCTATGTCCCTATGTCCCTATGTCCCTATGTCCCTATGTCCCTATGTCCCTATGTCCCTATGTCCCTATGTCCCTATGGCCCTATGTCCCTATGTCCCTATGTCCCTATGTCCCTATGTCCCTATGTCCCTATGTCCCTATGTCCCTATGTCCCTATGTCCCTATGTTCCCTATGTCCCTATGTCCCAATGTCCCAATGTCCCAATGTCCCTATGTCCCTATGTCCCTATGTCCCTATGTCCCTATGTCCCTATGTCCCTATGTCCCTATGTCCCTATGTCCCTATGTCCCTATGTCCCTATGTCCCTATGTCCCTATGTCCCTATGACCCTATGTCCCTATGTCCCTATGTCCCTATGTCCCTATGTCCCGGTGTCCCTGTGTCCCTATGTCCATATGTCCCTAAGTCCCTAAGTCCCTATGTCCCTATGTCCCTATGTCCCATATGTCCCATATGTCCCTATGTCCCTATGTCCCATATGTCCCTATGTCCCTATGTCCCTATGTCCGTATGTATGCTTAAATCTTTAAAACTACGCAACGGATTTTGATGCGGTTTTTTTAAATTGATAGAGTGATTCAAGAGGAAGGTTTGTATGTATAAAACATGTATAATATACTTAAGGATAACCCACAATAACCATTTTCCCGTGCGGAGCCGGGGCGAGTCGCTAGTGATAAATATAAAATTATGATAAAATTAATAGGAATTAAATAATAATTATTGATTATTATTTTTTATTTGTATTTATCTATCTATACTAATCTATATCTACATCTACACTAATATTATAAAGGGGAAAGATTTGTATTTTTGTGTGTGTGTATGTTTGTAATGAATAAACTCAAAATATCAAAAATTCTTTCACCATAGGCTATATTTTATTTTCATAAAATTTAGGGACCCTTATTAAATCTTCAATAATGTAAACCAAGGTGTAAAAAAATACTTAAAATATTCCTAATAATTAAATGGGCTCCGAAACTACTGTATCGATTTTGGTAATACTTTTCATAAAGATAGAATAAACCTTGGAAAAGAACATAAGCTACGATTTACCGCAGGAAAATTTCTCATTCCCATGGGAAAAAATGTTAAAGCGGGCGGAGTTGGCACAAAGATAGAATAGACCTTGCGCCGCGGGAAAATACCTCATTCCCACGGGAAAAACTATTAACGCGGGCGGAGCCGCGGCGAGAAGCTAGTTATTTATAATTAGAATTAATAATAAATAAATAAATAAAATAAAATAAAATTCTTTTATTTCAGGCAATGTACACCCATAGTGAACAAAGTGCAGTTTACAATTTTTAATAATTTAATTAATATAATAATAATTATTGATTATTATTTATTATTATTACATAATTTTATCTATTGAGTGGAGTTTGACCCCGCGACTCTGGTCAAGCGCACTACCAATTAACTTATGAGACCAAGTATAATTCTTAATTACAATTATTCTAAATCAGGTAAAATCAAAGATTCTGTCGAGTTGGCCCAGGTTTACTTCAAAACCGTTTTGGCAAATAGAGGCTGCATTTGGAGCTCCAAAGTGACACGGATAGCGTTTGACAAAACTTGCACTAGCCTTTTATTGGTAAGTAAAAATCTACACGTTAATTTATCGATATAAAACAATATTTTTGACGTGAACGTCTTATAATTTCGATGGAGCCGGCTGCACGCACGAAAAAACATGACGCAATGCGGCGTTACCGCGCGGCTGAGGCGTTCCATTTAAAGCTTGTAGTGCAAGCGAGAGCGCTGAACGAGCGACAAAGAGGCACAATCGTAGTCACGTTTAACTAACGTCAGTAAACCGACTTTACAGACAACCGCTTTTGTTACACGTCGAATATTAGTGACAGAAAAAATCCTTAGTCCTTAGTCCAACTCGCACCAGGTTCGAACGTGCCTATAATGCTGGCCGCACTTCCACGCTGAATAGCCAGCGATAATTTCTGGACCAGTAGGCTTACTACGTAAGAAGCGACAGGCTCAAGAAGCTGTCAAACGCGACATAGTGACATTAGAGTCATAGTAGTTCGATCAATATGTCGCGTTTGACAGCTTCTCGAGCGTGTCGCTTCTTACGTAGTAATCCTACAGGAAAGAGCCGGCACGGGGGTCACTACCACGGTTCCTCAACCTTTGCCCGACTTCTCCAACAAAAATCTTCGCTACCGAGAACCAAACGCCCGAAACGAGGCAAATATTGATCAGCCCTAGCTTTGGCTGAAGCTTAATGTGAGCTTGATTGGTCGTACCATTTCGATACAAGCATAGGTCAATAAAAAAATCTCCGCACCTTCAGTGTACCCATTGAAACCATAATAAGTTAACGCTGCGCTGTACGGAATATCGCATTTGTTTGACAGAAGTTTTGGTTAAGTCTTTCGAGCGATCGGGGCCTAGGCTAGTTAAGAAGATAAAATGAGATAATTTTGGTTTCAGGGTATCTCGTTGCTTTCTCTCTCGGCAGCTATGACGGCCATATTCTTGACTTTTGCGGTGATGTCATGCTTAAAGCTTCGCAATTTCCAAGGATGGTAATTTTTTTATCATTCCATAACACTTAAACTCATCATCATCATCTCAGCCGAAAGACGGCACCCACAAAGGCCTCCCTCAAGGATCTCCACAATGATCGGTCCTGCGCTGCCCGCATCCAGCGGCTTCCCGGGACCCTCACCACTTAAACTAAAGACGTTAGAAATTTGTAATATATTACTAACGGACAGATTTTCATTAAAATACAATTGAAACACCTATAATATGCCACATAATATGCCAATTGGGGTTGTACATACACGTCGCACACACAAACACACACATTCGCACTACATTATTATTCATTAATGAAAACTGTCCGGCTAATAATTTATCTAACGTTCTTGACTTAAACAATGTTATGACAAAATATATAATATTCTTTTTCGGAAGTGCCACATGTTCTTTTCAACGTGCTTCTAATATACATAAACAAACAGATATAAAGACACGCTTCTTTCCCTCACAGGGTGAAAAGAGCATTGAGCTAACAGGGAGCCTAAACTAAAACCACCATTAGCAAAGTATTTTGGGTTAATATTTGGTACGCATCATCACTACATAGTATAAAAAAGTAAAAAAAAAGTAGCTTTTTCTGTCCCTATGTCCCTCCCTTTGTACGCTTAAATCTTTAAAACTACGCTACGGATTTTGATGCGGTTTTTTTTAATAGATAGAGTGATACAAGAGGAAGGTTTATATGTATAATACATGCATAATATGCTTAAGGATAACCCACAATAACCATTTTCCCGTGCGGAGCCGGGGCGGGTCGCTAGTATGAAATAAGATACACCTATCTTAGTGTTTCGTACTCGTAATGCACCTAGTGACAGGTTGCTAGATTCCCTAACACCCGAATCCCTTAGTCGCCTTCTACGACACCAGTACCCCTACCATGAGTTGCTAACGTAACTTACGCGCTCGATATCGACTACGTAAACGTGCATTTAGTATGGAGAAATTTTACTTCAGATAACTGTCAATAGATGGCGTAGTTTTAATTCCATACTAAATGCACGTTTACGTAGTCGATATCGAGCGCGTAAGTTACGTTAGCAACTCATGGTAGGGGTACTGTTCCTTAGGGAAATTGTTCAGTTTCATGAGTACTACCACTATGTTGCGATTAAACAACCAGTTAAACACGGTGTATATTACGAGTATATTATAGCTACCTTAATGGTGGTCTTAACACAATAGGCTATTTGACTGGTTTTTAAATTTTTTTTTTTATTATTCAGTAGAGTTTGTGGATCCCAGTAATAGTTGTATTTTTTGATTCTGGTACATATTTCCTGAAAAATATCAAAATAAAAATTCAATATTTAAGTAGCGCGCCAAAACGCTACTTTGACAATATGGCGTCGCAATGGCATCGGTGACGTCACTAGCCAGTACTACTACTACAAGTTGCTTAAGTAGAAAACGATGTTTACTGGCTATTGACATATGTCCTATACCCGACCAATCAGGAGCGTTTTGAGTCACGTGACAAACGCCAAAAAAATACATTTTTATTTACGGATTTTTACATAAATTAATTATTATTTTCAACTTAATAGTAAATATCCATTTTTAAACTTACATTACATACTGATTACAGTAATTAACACTTTATTTTTCGCATTGTCAAATAGCCTATTAAGTTACATAATTGTTGTATGGATGCACCATAAGTCGTAAATTTTTAGTAACTATGTTTTGATAAAAATTAAAACCCATATTTGTTTAAATTTTCAGGCCAAAAGCAAAAACAAGGTAAGAAATTAATGATTTATATGTCACCATTAGAAAACTACATTCACCCTGAGTAGCATAGGCTACCTTTTACCGTGGGAAAATGCCTTATTTCCACGGGTAGGTAAATCTGTTAACGCCGCCGGCGGAGTCGCGGCGGAAAGCTATTATTAGTTATAACAGTTTTACCTACCCGTGGAAATTAGGCATTTTCCCACGGTAAAAGGTAGCCTATGTTACTCAGGGTGAATGTAGTTTTCTAATGGTGAAAACATTTTTGTAATCAGCACAGTAGTTTAGTAATGTATTCATTACAAACATACACACACACAAATCTTTCCTCTTTATAATATTATATTAGTAAATATTTAATTGAAAAAAAACAATGAACTACATCTTATAAGTTGAAAAAGTGCCATATACAATACCGTACCTCATATTTCAGCCTGTAGACGTCCACTGCTGGACAATGGTCTCCCCCAAATATATCCATAACGATCGGTCCTGCGCTGCCTAATCACTACATAGTATAAAACAAAGTCGCTTTCTCTGTCCCTATGTCCCTATGTATGCTTAAATCTTTAAAACTACGCAACGGATTTTGATGCGATTTTTTTTTAATAGATGGAGTGATTCAAGAGGAAGGTTTATATGTATAATAGGTACATGCATAATATACTTAAGGATAACCCACAATAACCATTTTCCCGTGCGGAGCCGGGGCGGGTCGCTAGTCAGTCATAATTGGTTAGTTCTCCAAAAGCTAGACTTGAGGTGGCGGGCTGGAGAACTAATCTTTAAAATATGAATTCTGCACAAAAATATTTTTTTCTTAGGAGTTTGGACCCTAAGCTATCTAGGACAGTTTGAATTGTTTATATAACTTTATTACAACTGTGTTAAAAAAAGTAACAAAGTTGCAAATATTGATCGCCGTGGTGTGTCCGGATTTAACTTTTGTTAAAAAAAAACGGCCAAGTGCTAGTGGGACTCGCCCATGAAGGGTTCCGTATCAGCAAGTAACATAATATAAAAGTTCTTGTAGATCGTTGTAACTTTGATCGATGTTTTATAAAGTGAAAGGGAAATTGCTGTTTACGATTTATGACGTATAAAACAAAACTACTTACTAGATCTCGTTCAAACCAATTTTCGGTGCAAGTTTTCATGGTAATGTACATCATATATTTTTTTTAGTTTTATCATTCTCTTATTTTAGAAGTTAGAGGGGGGACACACACATTTTACCACTTTGGAAGGGTCTATCATTTTTGAAGACCTACCCATAGATACCCCACACGTGGGTTTGATGAAAAAATTGTTTTACGAGGTTTAGGCTCGTTGCGCTCGGTCACATCGTTCACCATACCCCTCGTGTTAGGTTACACATGGACATTAAAGAAAATAAAAGAAATCTAAAACACGAAAGATCAAAGCAACCATACTCTGGACGGACCCCCCCATAATTTATTGATTTTCAATTTTTTTGTGAAAATCGTAATGCGGTTCACAAAACAACAGCATAGCTCTTATAGTTTCGGAAAAAAAGTGGCTGTGACATACGGACGGACAGACGGACAGACAGACAGACAGACATGACGAATCTTTTTTGTTTTTTCCGTTTTTTGCCATTTGGCTACGGAAACCTAAAAAGGACTTGTAACTTTTTTAGTAAATACGCTATGAACTCCAATGCTTATTAATAAAATCATGAATATATTCATCTTGATAATAGGATGTTATAATGTACTGAGTTATAAATAGTTAAACTTTTATAAACAAATGAATGAATGTCCGCCGGTTTTGGTTGATCGCTGTGGGCCTGTGGGACAACAGTAAATCACTCTCACAGCCCTAGTGCAACATTTTAGAAGCCATGCACCCCGCGTGGGGTTTGTCTCCTGTAGCATTCTAACTGCTGCGGGACACCAACTTGTGCGGCTGAAGTTTGTTTCGGAGATAATGAGGAAAATATTTGATCGACGTGTCTTTGCTTTTTAAAAATTTTGATTAATGTGTCTTAATTTTCTCGTGCAATATTCAGATTTAAAATACATAAATTTGCTAAACTGTAGAGAATTTGAGATTATTATTTGACATAAAAATAACTATTGTCTGAAACAATAAATTTGTAACTTTTTTTGATCGATACGGTGTTGATCGATATGGTCAAATAGTTCACGTCGGTCAATATGTACTGAAAGTCTACAGCATTTGTGAGACACTTAACTTAGATTTAAAGACATTTGGACTAACTTTCAATGGGCGGTTTATAAATCATAAATAAAGAATTGCTTCTATATATCTACCTATCTATTTATATGAGGGACATCTGCAAGTAGCGCAGACGGGTGATCAGATCATCTCACAATATAAGGACTATTTCACCCTTAATCGAAGCCTGATGATGCCTCCTATCCCTATGTAGTAGGCTTCTTTTCCTATCTACGCACGTCACCTTCAAGAATGTGTCGCGTCGCCTGCTTCCCTGGGCCCCAATCGCAAGCACAGGAACCGGGGATGTGCAGACGAGCAAGTTACAGGTGGAGGTATTAGCAAAGATATTAGCTTAGTTCCTCTGCCGAGCCTCCGCCCCGCAAGCCTGCCCCGCATATGAGGGATTTGGGAGCTTGCCCTACAGTTTTGTCACCTCTTCCAGGTTCGCAAAGACTAGTGGTTCTGTCTATACTCAGCATCATGGCACCATCAAGGTTTAAGTGCTACTCCTGCGTTATAGTCTCTTCAAACCTACCGGTAGCCCTACAGAATCTTAAATATTTCCTAACGCCAGTTCTGCCAATTCATCTATTTCCATCCTGTATGTGCTATTATCTCCCATCTGGGCATCGAGAACATTGGACCATGATCCTCGTGAACAGTGTCCGGTCACTATGCTTGTGTGGACGTTTTCCGTCTGGCGATGGTTTCCTTCCTTATCTTTATGTCAATCACGCCTTTGGTAATTCTGTGTGTACCTACCTAAGGTATGGTTCTGGGCCTTTGAAGGTTTTGTCCGCACCTTTCCTAGCTAGCTCATCCGCATTCTCGTTTCCTCTTATGCCCTGATGTCCCGGAACCCATGGGATGGTATCTTTATGTGAGGGTTGAAAGACATAATTTCTTTGTAGATTAGATACATTTAAAACGTCCCATTTAACAAAATGCTATTTTCGGTCACGTTTTCGCAACGAACTCTCCATGGAGCGACTCGTTGTCCAGGGTCAAGTGGAGGAGAAGCGGTCGCGCGGGCGCTCACCTACGTGTTAGACCGACCTCATTAGAGCAGCAACACAAACCCCACAGTCCAGAGTTCCCAAGACGCCATAAACCGTGACAAGTGGAGATGCATCGCAGGAGCTTCACTCGCCAACGAAAATCCTACATCGTTAACCACGACCACTCTGTCAAGACTTCAAGAGTGAACGACTAAGGAAGAGGAAATGCTATTTCTGCTTCTATTGATAAAGCGACTTATATGCTACCAACCAATGCATGAGTAGGTACTAAATTACATTTTATTTTCAGATCAATTCATAATTTTTTCAAAATGCCCCGAAAGAAGAATGAACATGTTTTTTATTTCTCTCATACCTAATAATGCAAGTAATAATACTAAACTGAAATGACATGATGTGTTTTAGTTTAAGTTATAAACAATAAGTAATTAGTTTTTTTACTTTATTATCATTTTATGACCTCCAAATTAAAGTATATATTGATCGACGTGGCCTTAAAATTGATCACCGTGGACACAAAATTTTTGACCATCAATAACTACTAAACCGTTTGAAAAAATTGACCCCAATAAAAAATATTGCTTATTTAACCTCCTAAGACCCCGCGTACAAAATTTTGCACAAAATAGAATACCTCTATCAGTCCCAGCTTTGTAATAAAGTTTATAGTAGTAACCGCCCACTGTACAAATTTTTGTACATTTTCTTTAAGTTCCTCTAGCTTTTTTTGAATCTTCCCGCGACTAGTTTCACACGTCAAAACTACTTTGTTAGTCTGTATTGTCTATGTTATCAACTCTGCCAACTAAAAAAAAAGTGAACTGTCAAAACCAGCTGCGTTGAACGACGAAACATGCCGCGACCTCGTGCAACGAGTAAGTTTAATCTGAAAATACTTAATTAATCACTACTTTTCTCACGTTACTGTTTATGTTATTATGAAGTTAAAGGTGTAAATATTACACACGATTAATAATTTTCGTCATTGTATTAAATATAACAGATTTACAAAGTGATCAATTATTATGTTCAATTTTTTGTACATTGGTTCTCAGTATCAAACGTTAGATCTCAGTTTGTAATTGAGTATTTTTGTGTTTTTACTTTTAAATCTTAAAGAAAATGACATTCTTCATTGTCTCGATGGATGAGAATACGAGTCACCCAGTGAAGAGGACCCTTTTGAAGATAATGGGACGGATGATGAGTACACGCCTAATAATGAACGAGAGGAATCATCCAGTTGTTCAAGCTCTGGCTGTGAAGATGAGGTCTCGCTTGATGAAGTTGACAATGAGGTACCATATGATTATCCTGTTCCACGACGACGCAGCAGTACACGACGTCGTCTAGGTGGGACACTATTTTTAGTTCGTAAATTACTTTTGTTATGAATGGCCTAAAGAGTGAGTTTTTTTTATATTGTAATTGTGATTTTATGTGGCTTATTAGAATATAACTAAGTTGAAGAGAATCAGACTGAAGAATTTCGTTCTATTTTTTAATAATTTCCTTAATAAAGCTTAAAATTTATAATTATAATTTATTATTTACCCGGCAACGTTAAGACCCAATGTACAATATTTTGTACAAAAGATAGGACGACGTAAGTTTACCAAAAATGTTCTTTAGATACCTAGCATTACGCTAAAAATAATCCCGAAGTTCTAAAACACCTAGCTTCAAATTTATGAAGTTTTGGATCTCTGGGTCTGATAGCAATAAATTAATTTGTGCATAATTTTGTACAATGGGTTTTTAAGACTACCTTGCTATTTCAAACCTGGGTCTTAGGAGGTTAATAGCCATACTAACTATTTCTTGACAGAAAATTCAATAAATATTGGAAATAAAAAAGTACCATGTCCATCAACCGGAGAACCGAATTTAGGAGAAATAACCAATTACATACGTAAACCCCAGCCTCTTTCCCGGTTGGGTAGGCAGAGATAACTTCCTTCCACTACTATGATACATAAACTACCACTAAACTTATTTAGCTTCATTCACATTTTATGCTTGGTCAGTCGCTTTAGATTGCTCCTGATTTGATCGTCAGTTATATTGCTGCCTAAATAAATAAATAAAGAAAGAAAACTTTGTTCCAAATGTACTAAATAGACGGTACATGCAATCATGAATGTATCACAAATTTAACCAGTGTTTAATTGCTATACGAATAGGAAGAGAGACATAATAGATTAAATGGTAACAATAAATTGTAAAATATTACATAAAAATACTACTCTATTTACATTTAATAAGACATAAACGAGTAGATCAAAAATTCATATTTAATTCTCTAAGCCAAAACAAATCACAAATATTTCAAAAACAAGAAATACATAACTGAATCGTACCCCTAATTACCTTAACGTCTAGTCGGTTCAGTAAGTCCAATTTCTGGATTGTCAAATATCCTGAAAGTCCAATTCCCCAAATAGCACATAGTCAGCAGGCATCTCATTTTCGAGTACGTAATTAACTCAACTGAACTAACAAAAACAGCTACACAAAAATATATACAGGCAAGCAAGACTAACCAGCTTTTTAGTGACAGCAATTTTAATTCTATCACACTGAAATTTGTTACCTATTCGTAACAATATCGAGTCTGTTTCTCTTTGCAGCAAGTACCCCTGCCCAGATACATGTGGAGTCCACAAGATACTGGAACGAGGGTGAGTTTCATCATCATCATCATCATCATCATCATCATTCCAGGCAAAGGGTGTCCACTGCTGGACATAA